>JAHXMU010000798.1:477519-545479 GCA_019455685.1 Philornis downsi
TTTGGTTTGTTTGCATAAACCTTGCTTTTCAGATATCCCCACAAAAAGAAGTCCGGAAAAGTCAAATCAGGCGACCGTGAAGGCCAATCAACATTACCATTTCTTGAAATAACTTGTTGTGGAAAGAGGTCTCGGAGTAATTCTATCGTATTCCTGGCTGTGTGCGATGTGGCATCGTCTTGTTGTTGATACCATATGTTAATCAAGCCCAAAGCATGCAGTTGTAGCGTTAAAAAGTTTTCAGTCATATCACGATATCGCTCCTCATTGACAGTTACCGTTACGCCATTTTCAGTTTCAAAGAAGTAAAGTCCAATGATTCCTCCTGATCAAATTGCACACCAGACTGTCACTTTTAATGAATGCAGAGGTGACTGATGAATAATTTAAGGGATTTCCATTGCCCAGAACCGACTATATCTGTTTATTCACATATCCATTCAAATGAAGATTTGCCTCGTCACTCATTATGATTTTTTCATGAAAATCGGATTTGTTATGGGCGAGCAGTAACATCCTATTGGCATGTGTACGGCGTAGTAAATGGTCTTGTGGAAAAAGCTCTTGTGTCAACTGAATCTTAAATTGAAACAAATTCAAATCCTTGTTCTTTGAAGACCAAGCCCCTGAGCAAGGCGTCGAATTGAGGTTTGTGAATTATTTTGAACACTTTCTTGAGCAGCAGTAATGTTTTCAGCTGATCATGCAGTACGATGTGGTCAAGCATGGATAGGGTCAAGCATGGCCCCATCAGCGACAGACCCTCTTTCTTCGAAATCATTCACTACACGATAAATAGTGCGTCTTGTTGGCACATTGTTTCCCCCAAAAATTTCACGTAAATTTCTCATCGTCACAGTAATCGATGATTGATTTTGATAAAATGTTTTAACGATTAAAACATGTTGGTTTATCAAATATTTTTCCATAATAAAGTTGCAACGTCTCTACTTTAATTTACGATACACATTTTAAATGCTTGTTACATATCCACTACGTTAATTAGGGTATTCACTAAATCGGATTTCCTTCCTGTATATGGTTAAAACCAGTATTAGTTTTTATTTGAAGAAATCGCCCACATTATCCTTTCCAACCTATCATAACGAAGGCAAGAAAAGTTCTTCTTAATTTTTTATATTTTTTTTCAAATCTTGAATATCTGAAATACCTTGAATATCTTGAATATTTTGAACATCTTGAACGTCTTGAATATCTTGATTACGTTGAATAAATGCATGCCGGGTAACTGCAATCAAAATGTATTGCGTATTCCTATATTCAGAAAACAAAATGTGAGTGCAATAAGTATTTGATTATCAGTCTTGAATACATCTTTTAAGTGTATTGAATACGTTGTTATTTAGCAATTTCTATTTTCCATCTTTCAGCTGTTCGAAACTCGTTGCTCAATTAAGAGTTTCAGACTGATTGTGTGCAGCTCGCTAATATTCATAGTCGTCACTCATATCCATGTCTTCTAGTAGTTATCGTGATAACTTTTTACTTTACTGTTATTCTGCTATTTTTATTACACGTTTTCTTATTTGAAAGAGCGAAGAAACATTTCTTATTTATGTATATTTATTCATGAACGATTGATTGTCTAGGGGTGTTGGCAAAGTCATTGCCATTAGTTTGTTTCTGCTGTTGTTAACAATAAAAAGTTCAATGAACATGCCAGCAGTTGTTATTCGAAGTAAATGATAACAATTTTTATTACCTTCAATGCGCCCCGAACGTTTCAATCCCTTCAACGTTTTGGTGGTTGGCATTCAAATCCAGGGCAGTGCTATAACATTTTTGGCATACATCAACTAATAAAGTTCCAAACATAACGTTTAACATTTCAATCCTCGAAATAAAAAAAAAAAAGTAAGACATGTCAACAAAGTCATAAAGTCTGAAATTTGAATACCTTTTTTTGATTTTGATGTTGTACAATTTTACCCAGCAAAATAATTTACGTCGAATGAGGAAAGGAAGAGTTATTTTTGCATTTCTTCAGTGTTGGCTGTTTCGAAAAGTTGAGCGTTTTGGAAGGTGTATTGTTTTTAAGTCGTAAGTTTTGGCTGTTTGGAAGAATGAGATGTTTTATAAAACATTTTCATTTGTACCTTAAAATACAATTATTCACATCGATCAACTGATAGAAAGATTTTCAAGATGAAAATCGAAAAATATAATGAAAGAATCAAAATTCTATTTAAAATCCACAATATGTAAGTTGAAATAGAACTTTTTTCTTGGAAATTGAAAATAGTTCAGTTGAAATTTCAAAGCACAGCATTTAATTCGAAATAAATTAAATGGAATTTAAAGCAAATGCATTGAATTTCGGTGCTCATCTGTCACGTTTAATTAAAGGACATTTCCAAAGAAATAGACTCAAACTCTATCACGACAAGTGTCGATTTTCATAAAGCAAGTTTCCCTTGTGAAGTGTTTAACATAATTCCGAGAAAATTGCAGAAAATAGGTGCAAATGTGAACGTTTTTGAGCATTTTTTAAGTCAAATTGGAGACTTTTGCCACGTTTGGTTCAATCAAAATAATTAAAAAAGTTTATGAACCTTCTGCTTTTGCAGTGTTTTCGATCCATCGGTATGTTTGTGTGGTACTTCCTCCTAACACACTCATTTCATTTGCTAGAAACCAAAATAAACTGAGAAGAAAATTTAATTCTTAATGTCATTTATTCTGCAATTTGTAAGAATTCGCATAGGTCTGTGAGTTTTTATTTTTATTATGGATTAAAATAGTTTGGCAAAAGTCAGAAAATAACTTACACCCGGAATAACAAAGCTTAACAACCTGCATATCACATGTTTACCAGAAATATTTTATGACCACTCTTTTGTGTTTTTGACCCATGAGAAATTAGCAAAATATAGAAAATCTAAAATGAGGTGCCTGCCTTATGTGAGCTAAATGGTTTTATAATGGGATCAGGTAGCTGTTAAAATTTGTAAAACAAATTGTGTGTACAAGATGTCCTTCTTTTACTTGAAAAGCCTATCAATAACATTATGTGTGGAATATTGGTTCGTTTGGGGCGCTCATCTGAGAGGTCTAAACTTCGATGACTCGGACGCAAGGATCAGACTGAGTTCGGCGATGGCACGGGGAAAATTTGTAGACACCGGTCATTATTAGTATTGTAGTATATGAGTGTAATTTGTCTAAGTATATACTCTAGAAAGATCATCAAAACCATGCCCAGAACGTTCAAGTATGATATACCTATATGTAATCTCTTTCCCTCTTTATCTGTGGGTGGGACTTTTCTAGAACTACGTTTACGACAATAAGTTATGTTTGTTCTCTCACTCCTATTATATAGTTTATTGTTATCTCCTTTTCACCTGCTATGTAAATAAGAACATTCTAGAATTAAGTCTATGATATACAACACTATTCTGTAAATATGTTTGTCTTTGTTGCACCCATTATGTAAATATGTGTTCTCTCTGAAATATTGTAGCATTTTCTAGAATAAGTAATTTTAGTATAAATAGAGCAACTTTGTACGTTTTTGGGAATTAATAAAGTTGACGTTGATGTGGATAAGGAAGCCCCATAAGGACAAACCTTACCTAACGTGGTGAAATCGCACCATCTTGGATTGTTTCTCCAAGATCAAATTTAAATTGATTTAGACCCCAATTAACACTCGACGATGTCTATTATCATTCTCCTCTTTCTTCACACTCTCAAGGGTTGCTGGCGATATTTTCGACAGATTTTGCATTTCGTTGACATTGGCTCATTAATAACTGAACCAGCCTATTCTAATCTGGCCACCAAACGTAGTATAGTCGATTGGAAACCCCCTAACATTAAAAATAAGCAAAAAGAAGACCGAGGATGCGATATGGATTTTAGATTTGCTTTAGTAAACAATGATTTGAAGTTTGAAGATTTTAGCAATCAATTTTGGCACTTTTGCAATTGGCGGTTTTGCCTCCAAAAACAGTGCAAAATATTGATTTTGTGATTTAGCAATATTTTGTTAACTTTTTGTCTCAAATTATCAGATTTTTGCCAGAAACAACTGCTGTTTTGTGAATGCCAGCAGTATAAAACCAGTTTTTCCGATTTTTTTTTATAATGTGTGTCCTTGTTTGCCTTGTACCTACACAAAGATGGGGTTAAAATGTCGGCCACAACACAATGATTTATAGATATAAATACTAAAGTTAAAGACTGTTTACTAAAACAAGCAGTAATATCCAATATGTCAAATTAATATATATATATATATGTATATCTGGGGTTATACATCTAGTGGTTTTAAAACCGTCGGTCTGACAAGGCAAGTCTACTGTTAAATGCCTGTCATTTGAAGTGTTATTTATTTTGTGAAAGGTGTGCCATTTTCGAATATGGTTCGTTTAACAACCGAAGAACGCGTAAAGACAGTTAAAACTTACTACAAAAGTAGTAATTCAAACGTGGGCTTTCAGTCGAACAAAATTTTCTTCAGCGATGAAGCTCATTTCTCTTTCGGTGGTTACGTCAACAAACAAATATGTCGCATATGGGGCTCGGAAAACCCAGAAATGGTTGTGGAAAAGCAATTGGATTCAGAAAAAGTGACTGAAAATGGAAAATGGTTGGCAAAAAAATTAATTAGGAATATGACGCTGGAGCAACCAACCCAGATGCGGTCATTTAAATGTGTTTAGTACATAATGACAAGGTCCAAGCATTATAATGAAATAAAAGTTTCATCACAGACTTGAGTGTGTTTTATTTAATTATAATTTAATTTTAATTATAATATATATCAATATATTAAATTTCATTTAAGAAATGTGGATACAATTTTATAATTTTAAAATTTACAATTTTAGTTTTTTTATATTTTTTTAATTATAAGCATTTTATTTGTTTTAAATTTTACTTACAAATAAAAATATTTCTCTAAATTTTTTATTTTCTTATCATCCTGTGAGTAATTACGTTACTAGATTATTTCTTATTGTTTTACCAAGCCAGAATATACGAAATGTAAAGCTGTATTGTACTGATTTCGTATTAATTTTTTGAGTACTTTTTCCACAACTTCTAAGAATCCATTCTAAAATTTGAATGTGAACTTAAGGGTGTAGAACTTGGCGAGAAATATAAAATACTTCCAAATTTGTTCACCGATACTTCACGTTGTTTTTCGAATTTAAATGTATAGGTAAGTGGTAAATACTATGATGTACTGAAAAAGACTTTTGGAATTTTTCAAATGATGCATATTGACGAGCTTTTTATGTTTGCTTCGATTCTGTTGGTTTCATATTATATAAAATCTCGAATACTTAAAGAAAATTTTTGAAAAATTTTCATATTTATACATACATAGCTTCCAATTTTCTAGGGCAAAAATAATCAATATTTTATTTAAATCAGTAACATCCAGAAGATTTTATTTAAGATTTTCTCTGTAATAAAAAAATAGCAAGTTAGACTTCTGTAATATTTTCAAAAATATATTTTATATTTTGATGCTTTTAGATATATTTTTATTAGTCGAACTAACTAGTTAACAATATTTCTGTTCCACTTTGTCATTATATTGTTATATATACAGTGTCGGACAAAACTAAAGCATGGAATGCTTTTTACGAATGTCGTTAAAAAGCCTTTCAAAATTCGTTTAGATAATTGATTTTTTTTACTCAACATTCTAGATTATTACGTTATATTTTAAAATAAAACAAGAACAATGTGAATTCTTCATTAAAAACAATCAACATTTAAGAAAAAAGTAAAACTCAATGTTTTTAGGCGACAAATCTAAAGCTCGTAGTCAATACTACATAACTGAGGACTAGAAAAAACTCAGTATTTTGTGGCATATCCATTATTTTGTAAAACTTCGGCAAATCTTCGATGCATGGAGTCAATTAAATTATTTAATACATCTGGAGAAATTTTATTCCAGGCATTTTCCAAATTTTTATAGAGCTCATACAAATTTTTGCAACTATCGCGGTCTATATTTCGATCTACAATTTCCCATAGATTTTCTATGGGGTTGAGATCGGGCGATTGCGCCGGCCATTGTAAAACTTCAATTTTATTTTGTACGAACCACTCTTTCACACACCTAGAGGTGTGTTTGGGGTCGTTGTCATATTAGTACCTCCATCTAATTGGCATCTCCTCGTCTGCATGTGGAACCATTACATTTTGGAGAATGTCTCTACAAACGAATCGATCCATTATTCCACTTATTCTATGAATTGGACCAATGTCATGCCCGGGAAACAGCCCCAGACCAAAAAGGGTGCCCCCTCCGTGTTTTACTGTGCCTTTTGTATTCGGAACCGTTCAAATTAAATTTGGATTTGTCAGAGAATAGTACGGTTGTCCATTGTGTAGTGGTCCAAATAATATGTTTCTTCGCAAACTCAATCCTGGCCAGTCTATTTTTCCGTGAAATAAAGGGCTTTTTTGCACTTTCATAAGATTTTAGGCCACTTTCTACAGCGCGTCTTTGGATGGTTCGGGGAGTAACGTTTAACGATAATTGTGAGGCAGTGGTCCTTGACGATAAGAACGGATCCTTTTTTACTAAGCGTCATCTCGTTTGCTGGTCTTTCGCGGTCGTCCACCTTAACGTACTGTAGCCAAAGAACCTCAAGATCGAAAGCGGCTTATTCTATTATTCTTGATATAATACTATGATGAATACCAAATTTTTTTTTGCAATGGCCGTCACAGATTCACCGTTAAAAAAATCAGCTATTATGTTTTCTTTTAAATGAACTGAATATGTATTTATTTCGTGCCATTTATTTAGCGAAATAATCAAAAAAATTAACAACAAACTTGTACAACCTTGTAGGCACATAAACAATTAGTAACTGAATACAAAATTTTCTCTATACGAACATAAAATGATCTTTGGAAAAATAACGGTAATTGTTGTTAGTAAATTCAATATTGTATAGAAAAAAAAAACATTCAAAAGGTTTTAGTTTTGTCGCTGCATTTTTGTACGTATTAAAATAAGCACATAAAAAAGTAGTTAAACTACTAGGCAACAAAACTTCTGCATTAATTTTTAATAAGTGTAGGTTATATTCTTTCAAAGATAGCTTTTGTTTTCTTTTTTTTTTAAATGAGCATTCTTTCTAATGTTATTATAAAGTTTCTTGATAAACAGAAGTCCGTGCTTTAGTTTTGTCCGATACTGTATATTATTAATTAATTATTGCTTTCTATAGGTATTAATGAAAACTTAGGATTAAAGCTAGAATATGAATTTTGACAATCTACAAAGTTTAAAATCACGATTTATGCAGATATTTTGCAAACTTTTGACTATTTTTTTTCCCGTGGGAATTGGGAGTTATACATGTTGGGCCATAAGGGTGTTGGCGGTTTAAATATTCAATTAAAAAAAACTACGAAACATAAAAAAATATATTTGTTTTTTTAAAAAGTAGAAGCATGGGAATTTTTAAGACTTAAAAATAATGTTGTCCAAATGGCTTCCCTCGGCAGCTTGACATTCTTGGAACCAAAGTCGCAAATTTTATAAAACTCGTTGAAAATTTGTTCTCGGTATTTTTTTATAATGTTTCTCTTCAACTGCTTTAAATTGGTCGGATTATTCTCGTAGACTACCGATTTGAAGTAGCCCCATAGAAAATAAGAGAGAGAGAGAGAGATCGGGGCTACGTGGGGGCCATTCAATATCTCCCCTTTTCGAAATGAGTTTTCCAGGAAAAACATTTTTCAGCAGCTCTATGGATACCCTAGCCGTATGACATGTGGCCCCATCCTATTGAAACCACATCCTCGAGGTATTGCCTTGAAGTTCTTGCAAAGCTGGCACCAAAAAGTCTGCTAGCATGTTGCAATAATTGTTCGCTCTAACCGTCATCGCATGCCCTCTTTCGTCCTCAAAAAAGTATGGTCCAATAATACCGGTTGACGTTATCCCAGCCCACACGACAAGCTTAGGGCTGTGAAGTGGACGGGATTAGTCTCGGGCCAGAACCGACAATTTTGCTTGTTCACATGGCCATTAAGTTGAAAATTGGCCTCATCACTAAAAATCACGTTGTTGAAATTGTTGAACCGCTCTAGCATCAAATTGACAAAGTTAAGTTATTGGCATCATCGGGTTTTAATTCTTGGACTATCTGAATCTTATCAGCCTTCAAATGCAAATCACGTTTCAAAATTCGTCGTAAAGTTGTTCTTTTGACATCCAAAGACTGACTTCTCTTACGTGTTGACTGTTGCGGATTTCGCTGAACTGAATTGGTACTGTTGAGCCGATTGTTTCGAACATTCTGATCCATTTTCGTATCACATTGGCGCTTGGAACTTCACTTACATCGTGTAAACCGTGTTCATGCCGATACAAACGTCGTGCAGTAATCACTGATTTATTGTTTTCGTAATACGCTCGGACACAAAATGCACGCTGCACTCCCATGGCGACTAAATTTCCAGGAAGCGGCGCAGCGAACAACATATCCCCCCGCCATATGGCCCACCCTGTATTAGTAAGGTATATTTTTCGCTTTTCCTACTAAAATATTACACAATATTGTTAACGGCTATATGTTACATTGACAAGGCGGTTTCTACAGAACATTATATACATATATTATTGAAAATAAGTTTCAATGATTTTCATTTTGAGACTGCCGTAAGGACAAATATTTATAACTTGCATTTTTTCCAGTTACCCCAACAAACTAAGACATTACATCGCCATAATGTTTGCTGGGTTACGAATTATTCGCTGGAAATTGCATTGCAATAATAATACAGAATAATAATGATTTAACATTTCTTCCAAAAAATGCTCCTAACATAAGAAATGCTCGTTCTCCCACATTCGTCTTTTCGCCCACCTCCTGCCCACACAAGATTTGTATGTGTGTGTATGTGATTGATAAAAATGCCATAAAAAAGTTGGTTCTTTTCACGTAAACGAAAAGTTTCAATTTTTCATATTTATGTTTTGTTGCGAATCATAAATACAAAAGACAAATGTAGTCCCGCACCAACACACCGACATACGGCTGTATACTGATGTATTTATGTGCGACATAAATTTCATACACCAATTCATGTTTATGAAAACTGTGTCAAACGGAAGGAAATGAATTTGTTTCGTAAAAGTATGGCTGTATGCAAGTCTGCGTGAAACGACTTATACACATTCAAAGAAAGTGACAGAGATATCTAAAAGTTTATTACCCGCTTTATTTTCGTTGCAAAAAGATTTTGCATAAATCATTTGATAAAAATTAATGTCAAATATTCACATAACATACATATGTGAATAAATTGCTAATACTATGAGACACATTGTTTTAAACGTTATGCGCGAATCAAAAGTTTGCTTTGTAGGTAATAGCAATATCACACCATATGAAATATAAAAATTAAATTAATTATTATATTGTCAGTGGTTTCGGCATAAGGATGTTTTTGGGTTAAGCAGATGGTTTTGAGTTAAAGTTTGCTGCTTTATTTTTAAACAGCTATCTGAATTTCAAGTTTTCGCGCAGTTTTCCTATCAAAAGAGCGTTAGAAAATTACTCCCCATTGCACCTTGTTTCGATGCGATTTTGACAACAAATCAAACAGCAAACACTGCCTCCTTTCTCGAAACTATGTTTGAAGGAGATACCAGGAATTGCTTTCAGCTCATACCAGTGACATTCTATAAATGCTCGATTAGATCATTAGAACGGGTTATTCAATATATTCTCATCCATGGCAAAGCGATATACATTCATGGAGATATCTTAGATTCTTGGTATCATAAGACAAATTTCGACTGAATATAGTAAACGTTCACCGCGCGCAATAAATTGAAAATTGAATTTAAATTTGAAAAATTTAAAAGGGAGTGGGCAAATTCTAATTTCGCCCCTCTGAATGCTATCTACTTAGGAATAACAAGACTCATCGGGCAATGGTAATGCTGTCGGACCTCCTTCTAATGGTAGCTAAACAATAAAGATAATTAACTGGGATGCTAACATCAATTTTTCTTAGGCAAGTAGATAATATTTGTTAATAAAATTTAGCTATTATACCAGCTAGCACCAATGCGGTGGCCTATTAAGTCGCTCCCCTTAAATTAAAAGGTTATGAAAACACCAGAGAAAACTAAGAAAAGTGATTATCTCCGCGGATGTTATAAGTACTAGGATTTAAGGTTACGCACGTACAATGTCCGAACCTTCTACATAGGATGTGCTTCAATCATTTTGGTATTGGATTTCTCTGGCACTGCTACAGCTGCCGTAGAGAAAAGCATAAATACTGATATGAACTGTATTGGACAAGATGCTTAGATACCCTGTCTCGTGATTTAGATCTATAAGTGACAAAATTTACACAAATTTCATCAAGTAGAAATATTTTTTTATGCTTATTTGTGCACATATTCAAAGAGAACGAAAGATACATTCTGTGACATTAGAATTGTCCTAGAAGAATTTAATGTCAAAATATAAAGCGATAGCATTCTTACTCCAACAATCGAAAAATTTAGTCTACATAATTACTCAAACGAAAATGGATTCAGAATAGTTTTTTCCATTACAACACACACCACGGCTGTAAGTGGCATTCGTTGGTGCGGAAAATATACGTGACAAAATACAAATAAAATCGCTAAGTCGCTAAGCTGCGTACCCCCTAAACGGCCACAATCTACTCCAGCACAACACAATCTACTCAATTACTGCAATACAGTTTTCTTAAGCCTCATATTCTTAAGGTGCAGTGGCAATATATCGCGTCAACCGTCCTGGGCGTGAAAAGCTGCGCCCAGACAACCCCTACCACGATGAAGAACGTCACGTTATTGTTTTGAGGAAAAAGATGTTACGTACATGGCAACACTATAGCCAATTGTAATGCGTGCCGTGAGGGAATGCTGTAAGGAGCAGAAAGGTAAACCGACTTTGTTGTCAGAAGAAATAGTTTGGGATAAAGCGAGAATATAGTGATAAGAGTGATGTCCGAAAATTCGACTAAAATTTTAAAGTTAGTGATGATGTTACAAGTCTGCTTTTCTGTAAGAACAATGATGGAAATCTGGTCAAGGATGAGCAGAGTGTGCTGCCCAACCAAGTTCTTAAAGCTTTCGGTCAGTCACTATCGATGTGCGTGGCCTAGCATTGTCCTGATGGACAAGCGCATATAAAAACCTTCGTGACCATCAATCCTGGCTAGACCATCGTTTGCGTCGGCTCACAACGATTCAACGACGACCGTTTCTGCTCAAAGTTATCGTAACTGACCTAGTCATTATCCGCTTAAAAAATGGTTCGATTTTGTCGCGCTTCAGTAGCGATTAGCAGATTTTCATCTATGCATGTTGTTTTATATTATTTAAGTTCTTTGTAACCATTCATCGACTCCCTTTTTGTATTCAGCCATTTTTAAGTGATTCCAAATGGTTTCTTGGTTTCTTCCTTCCTTACCGGAACGGAATCGGCGCAAATGATTGGATATTACAGTGTAAGGACTGTGAACACTACTCATATTTTTTTCAGCTGCCTAGCCGCCGCTTTCGCCTCTATTGATGAAAAACTGTAAAATATATCGTATTTTGGCCGTGTAGGCTTTTGAACATGAAATCTTATTTTTCTAGCGCCATCTGTCTTAACCCGATTGAACGAGAAATACATATTACTAAAGCTTTCTATGGCAAAAATAGTGGATTTATTTGTATTATTCCTTATTTGTTATACATAAACACAAGTTTGAAAAGGGTTCTTTCTTTAACATTGGAATCGGGCGCACTTTCTTCTATTTTCAAAATGCTATAATCCGGAGGCAGGCATTTACAAATTGAAGGAATAGGAATCAGATATCAGAGGCCTGATTAGAAGTGTAACATATTTCAATGAAGACATCTGACATCAAACACATCTCAATTATTCCTGGCTATTACGTTTCAACTTTCACTTGTAATAACCCGGATCAAGTGAAAAGTGTAACAGGCCACTTTAATTGAATGCATGTCAGCTTGTGTAAGTAATATTGAGCTGTGTACCACATCGTCCTGTGCAAGCTTTTGATTTGATTATTCATTCACTTTCACTGGGTGCGTGTGCAGAGTTTTTTGTAATTTAAAGGTTCAATTTTCGAATTCTGTTTCCATGTTATAAAACTTTCGTTAAGTGTTTGGCGAACGTGACAAGTTGTTGTGGGTGATAATTGAAAGCAATTCTCACATAAGGCTGTTATGACTTTGGATTTTCGTTCTACCTTTCACCTTTTAGATGTTTTCTTTTCTACCGTTTTGTGTGTATTGCTCTTGTTATCCTTAAGAGTTGCTGTAAGTGAATACCTGGGGTAAAGCTCATAACGATGACGCTGACGACGGTGGTTTCGACCATGATGGCGATGAATATGGCAGTGATGATGTTAATAATGGTGATGGATTCGTTTTCCTTGCCATAGTCTTCATCGTCTTCATTGTCATTGTCATCATTGTCATCGCTGGTGTAGCTTGCCTTGTACGGTTTCAGGGATTTAAAGTGTAATCAACTTAATTAAAAAACCTTGTTTTTCTTCCTCTTTTGTGTACTCTCTACTCATCTAGCCAGCCGGCATAACACCAACAAGCAAGACTGGGCTGCAAAAATGCCGTGAGGATACGCGCGCATGACATGGCATAACGTATAATAATCTAATTTTATCTCTCAACTCAACTTGAATCGTCTCATCCCAGCTTAAAGTGGTTTAAAAATGCTTGTTTCATGCCGCAAGGTAAATGTTATGCTTTCTGAAAGAATATGTTGTTGCCGCATTCACTTTGGAATAGTAGAAAGAGTATGAAATTTAAGCTACAATTGAATGTCGAGGCAGACACTTTCTTTGAGATGTCGCAGTTATCATGTTTTAATTACCCTATGTGGAGTCTAATAGAAGTAATGATATGTGCACTTAGCTCTTAGCTGATATAACAGGTTTTACATATGATAGCTCCTAAGGATTACGTTAGTACAAAGTAAAATTGAATTAGTTGAACGTTTAAATGACAAGAATCGCATTAAGATGGTGACGAAATGCGCGAAAAAGGCTAATACTGATAGTGCTAAGTAAGGTACAACCAAAGTGGAGAGTAGTAACATAGTGGCTAGGTCGGAACAGCCTACGTTTTTTGGTAATAATGGCGAAATCAGATGATTAAATACTATTTCATAACTTCAACTTTGTATTTCTGTTTAATACTTTTTTGTAACTGTAAATGCTGTGCACAAAGAAATTCTTTATAATATTTGTTTGAAAGTGTTTTTAACAATTTTTCGTCAATAAGGCGGCAAAATATCTTCTGTCTGGTGTACCGGTATGTCCTGTTAAGGTTAGAGGCTGTCTTCAATTTCTTGGCTTTACCTTATTGTTTCCTTTTACTCACCTTAAACAATTTTTACGTCAGAATGTTAACTATTTTTAAAATAATTTCCTCTGTAAGAAACCTAAAAGTTTCAGATTTATTCATAATCAACTAATGTGCGAAAAACGCCATTAGTAATACTGTCAAATTTACAAAAATTTAAAAAAAAAGTGCTAACGTAAATAAAGAAAAAGTCAAAAATTTAGTTCTCGAAATATATATAGGGCATTTTTTCTGTAGGGTCCTATAAAGTAGGAACTTAGAAAAGCGCAAACATTGATTATTTTCACAACTGTGTTCTCAGTTTCACAACTATTAGCTTCCAGGAGTTTATGAATAAAAACATCAATGTCTGGAGCATTTACCATTTCTTTGTGCTTTCATTTAAATATCTCAATATATGGGAATTTAAGTATTCAATCCTGAAAATAATCAAACTATGAGGTGGCCCAATACAGGGATCTTTGGAATCATATATTTTGGCATGCACTTTTATTTCCTCGGCTAAGTTAGCACATGAAATTGGTGCAGCTCTGGGGATTGGAAAGCCGGAAAGGAGTGGCAATTTGATATGGATTTTGCCAGTACAGACATTTTTTTCCAAAAAGCATTTGGAAAGCCCATTTCATGCAACCGTTAGCGCTACACAACCAAGGTAACCGGCTCTTGTCTGAAATGAAATATATGACGATATTTTGTCTCAGCAAGAGTCTTGGAAAATTAAGTTGACGAGATGAGTGCCAATGCATTTCTAAAAACATATCAATATTTATATCTGTTTCTATACACTGTGTCGTGTTTTGAAAAAGAACCAAGAAAAGATGGATATCGAATAATCCGATACAGAAAAGTTATGTGAAGTTACGTCCCGATTTGGTATTTCACTAAACCTGGTAGGTAGTAATTTTTACCTATAGTTTGGCGTACTCATAACTAATATAGGTATATTATCCACTTAAAGCTTCTTTTTTCATTATATATTTAGTGGCAATTCAGACCATCAAACTTTGGTAGGCAAATATTATTCAGCTGTGTTACAGTATCAGTATTTTGCGAGAAACGTATTTCATAGGTTTAGAGAAATTTAACATTCGGTACTTTGAATGTCAATCGCAAAATTGGAATCTCAATCCTCAGTATGGACAATACACGACCAAATAAAACGCATTCAGCACATAGTAAAACAAATTTAACAGCGGTAGCGGAGAGGTTACATGGTGACCATGGGGAATCGTTCTCCATAATTTGGTACATAACAACTTGGCATATTTTGTGTAAGCATGTTAGTTCAAATACATGTATATCATTATCTAATGAGGCCTCCTGCCGTAACGTAGCTATAAATGGCGGTAATATAGGGTTATCCATTTTTCCGTTTCGAAAATAAAATTAAATAAAAGACACATAAATCTATGATTTCGATGAAACTTGTACTACATTATGAAGCTTGCACCTTGATATTATGAATGAAATACAATGTCATTTAAATGAGCGCCTCTTGGTTGGTTGCAGCAGAGGTTCCCTTTGATGTAATTTTTTAAAAAAATACAGCCCACTGACATCTCCAGACCATAATGCGCGCCAACCAGACCCTTTTCCGGGTGCAAAGGCTTCTCCACAATCATTCCTGCTTCTTCGCTGAAGAAAATTATGTTCGATTGAAAGCCCACGTTTGATTCGCCACTTTTGTAGTAAGTTTTAACTATTTTTACGCGTTTTCGGCTTTAAAAGATCTATATTCGTAAATGGTAAACCTTTCACTAAATAAACAACACTTCAGATGACAGGTATTTAACAGGACTTACCAGACTGACGATTAAATGGATAACCCTATATATTGAAGAACTTGAGGCACTGAGGCTTCTAGACTTTATAATTTAGGGCTATGTATAGTCCAAACTCCGTGTGAAAAAAATCCGCGTACGATTGAGAAAATTAAAGTTACCATTTGTTAAATATCGCTTGAAATGCTTAAGCACATCATCGATAATTCAGATGCAGTTACGATCGATATTTTGAAATACATAATATTTGAACACAAAAAAAGATTATCCAATTTGTATTTAAAAAAAGTGATTGTAAATAAAATTTGCAACACGATTGAGATGATAAGAAAAATGTATGAAATATAACTCGTATGTTCGTTAATAGAAGACAAACGCTGTCTGGGTATGTAGATGATTATGTGACTAATATCTCTAAACATTGCGCTATCCATTTTCTGTCCAAAATTTACATAATGGAGGTACCAGCATGGAAGATTATATGATCGTATATTTCGGGGATAGTGGATAAGGTTTACTACTAAAAAAGGTTTACTAAAAAGTCCTACAGCGTTGGGTTGGCGGGCTCATAGAGTTTTAGTCGCTATGAATCACTTCGACGGGAAGCGTCGCGCATTTTGCGTGCGCGCATTTTACGAGAACTCTCGTTCATATATTGCTACTAGGCGACTACATGGTGCTGAATATGGACTACGGAATTAGTGAATTAGTGAAGCTCCGAGTCCTAATTTAATTAAAATATGGGTAAAGCATTTTGAAGAGACCGGTTCAACATTTAAACCACAAATAAATGGTCGCCCAAGAACATCTAGGACCGAAGACAATGTTGTGAGAGTTATGGAGTCAGTACGAGGAAATCCACAAATGTCGACTCGCAAGAGATCGTCTGCCTTACAATTATCGCGACGAAGTTTGCAACGAATTTTAACATTGGATCTTAAACTGCATCCATATAACCTGCAATTAATACAAGAATTGAAAGAGTCTGACTTCATAGCAAGGCTCGCATTTGCTAATGAAATGTTTAATCGATTTTCCAATTTTGACAATATCCTTTTCTCTGACGAGGCTCATTTCCTTATGAATGGGTTCGTAAACCGTCAAAATTGTCGTTACTGGAACAGTGAAAATCCCAAAATCAAACACCAGAAACCATTGCATAGTCCTAAAGTGACACTATGGGCAGCAATCTCTGGCAGAGGAATAATTGGTCCTTTTTTCTTCGAAAATGCGCGAGGCCAAAACGTCGCGGTTAATACGAAACGCTATGTTGAGATGTTGGACGAATTTTTGGCTTCAGAATTTGAAAGTTCAAGAATAGTGAATTCCAGAACTTGGTTCCAACAAGATGGAGCTACCTGTCACACATCAAATGACTCCATGGCGGTGGTGAAGCAGATGTTCCCTGGCAGACTGATTTCGAAAAGAGGTGATATCCCATGGCCCCCACGTAGTCCAGACTTGACGCCTCTTGACTTTTTTTTGTGGGGATACCTCCAACACAAAGTCTACAGTAATAATCCAAGAAAGATCGTTCAGCTCAAGGAGAATATCCGTGGTGAAATGGCAGCCATTACACCAGTATTACTGAAGAAAGTTTTCAATAATTTTCGTTTGTGGTTAGAGGAGTGCCGTCGTAGAGAGGGTCACCATTTAGATGATGTTACTTTTAAAAAATAAATTCCATTTATTACTCTACAATGCCTTAGATTTATTTTAATCATACTTTTTTTATTTATTTTTTAATCTATTTTTTGAATATGCACGTTCTATTGCGCCACCCTGTCCTATATTAATCATAATATGATGTAGTTTACAAAAGGAAATAAAAAGCGCAATGTTGGGAATAAATAAATTGGGAGCAAAATTGTGATTATCTTTTGCTTTAGAAATACTAATTTAGTAATTTAATTGCAATTACAAAAGAGCAACATAATCTTTTGCAGATATATTTAAAATTTAACTATTTTGATATCATACTTTGTATGAAAAGAACTCAATGTAACCATCCAAATATCATTGTGCAGTCAACATTCAATTTCTTTTTTATTAAGTAAACGAAAATGATGTAATCTTATATTAAAGGAATTGAACAATATTAGCGTCATTTTCTTACCATTTTATCCTTTCTATCAGTTCCACTTTGCTCGCTAAAGAATTTGTATATTTAATTTAAGCAGAAAAGTAAAGTGTTTTTTCAAAGCCCAAGCGAATAGGTATTAAAAAAAATTAACGCAAAAAAATGTTCTTCCACAAAACAAAAAACCCGGTTATAGGGTGCGGAGTTAGGATTGGAAAAAGCCGATGAAAGTGGATCTATGGGTATTGAGGCAAAAATATACTACGGCATTTTCGATCATTTTTTATGTTCATCCTTGTTTGCTATCCCCCTGGCCACCCCAATGTTAATTCGCCGAAAATTCATGGCTTGACCACGTAATTCACACATCAACTCAAACTTTAAAAGTTTGAATGGTGTGTGTTACCGATTGTTCTAAAGATGGCTACAACCGGTCTTATATACTCTCTCTGTCGCTTTGCCATTACCGAAATCTAAAACCAAACTTCACTTGGTACTGTGAGTTCAAGCGATCTGGTTCACACAAATTATTTAAATTGAAATAAAGAAAAAAAGATCCTGTTCAATTCCATTCTTCTAATTCTTGGTGTTTTTTTTTTCTTTATATTTCTAAATATGAAATATCACAAATTTCTTTGTTATATTTCTGGCTCACGCAATTGTAAATCAAAAGCCACATTTCGCTGCAGGAAACCGAAAAGTTCCCGAGTTCCCTCACATTTTCAGTGGGATTTGTCCATCCGAAATGTATACTTATTAAAGGTAAAAAAAGTTAATATTTAAAAATTGGTATTGTGCAAAAAATCCAGAAACAGGGAACGGAATTAGGAAAGGGAAAATTCGCCGAATGTAGAACCTTGTTACTGCCTTCATCGGACAAGGGTTTTTCACGACTGGAACAATAAGCAGAGTAAAAATTGTAATTTTGTAGAGGTGGGAGAATTTGTTTAACTTAGCTTAGAAATGTTTATGAATAAAATGATCTTAGGAAAACATTTTTTCTGACCTTCAATATATTATATTGAAGATAGCCACAATTGTAAAGTTTAATGCTTCTTAACCGCCAAAAAGTATGGATCGGAAATAAGCAGTGATGGAAGCATTTTAGTTTTCATTTAATAAAAAGGAGTTTTGAAGTGAGCTCCGATTTGGATGAAATTGTGTTTTCCAAATGTATTTTCAAGTAGCTACATTTGACTGAACTTCGTTTGTAAAACTGTAAGTTGTGATTTGTTGCATTTACTAAATAGTCCATATCTTTCTCAAGTGTATTTTCTGTTTTATTTGGAATTTGGAAGGTAAAAGAGTATATTTTCAACACCTATGTCCTCTTTACAAATAAGAATTTTGAGTTGCAAATTGCTGAAGTCACACCTTAACGTCTAATTACTCCAACACGGAAGTTCTGGAATATTAGGGACGAACTTTTTTCCTAATTCCGCTGTAATCTGAAATTAGTGGAGTCTTACTATTCTTTTAAGTATCTTCAATGAAGTTAATCGCGTGAGTTATCATCCAATACAACCCTATTCAATCACTCTTTTTAGTGCCACATTATTATTTTTTTTTTTTTTTGCACTAAAATTTTAGGAAGTTGATCAAAGCTTTGAAACAATGCCATACAAATTTTGAATAGACTATGATTAAAAGATATGAGATATACGATTATAGACAAATATGGATCTTCTGTCATTATCACTCAGGTGGCGCCACGGGTAGGATTAGAACGCAAGAGCTGTTTTCATATTTAGTGTAGTTGTCATACAAAAACGCATGAAATCGTATGTGTATTCATATAAGAGATTGGCAACTTTTGTTTCGATTTAACATTGTAAGTGGTAGAGTTGCCAAAATCCGAAATGCTCGTATATTTGCATTGGCAAGGTCCCGCATCAAAACTAAAATAAGAGATGTGTTCAAAAAATAATGTGAATTTTCAAATTTCGCGGGCTACGTACATTCGACTTTTGATTATTATTTTTTTTATGTTGGTGCACTCATCTCGAAGATATATTGACGGTTTTATCCATATAGCATGTTTAGTTTGTTTGTGAGAGGCATAAATATCTTTTTATCTCCTCAATCGTCGTCAATCTTGGGAACAGGAAAAAGTCGCGGTGGCATTGAGGCATTATATGGGGGTTTGTTTTGGTCAAATAATCTCTCACAAGCAAAGATAAGTGATGAAAATTCATCTTATTTTTTTTTTGAACACACCTCGTATTTTATTTAGATATCTGAAGCAAATATACGGATGGCATCCCTTCTAGGAGATTTTAATGCGGTACTGGAAGAGCGAAAATGTTTTTGTGTAATTCGGCAAGTAATTCAGTCTACGTAGCAAAGCGGAAAATCATTATGCATATACGACAACATTGCAGCCGTCCATGGGCGCTATAAAAAGAAGAGAAGAGCGGGGAAAACTATTTTTAAATGGATAAAATAGTTGTTGATGGGAAAAAGCATGGAGGGGCTCAGATGAAAAATCTGAAAAATTTTACTAAAAGGTCGAAAATGCATAAAAACTATGTATGTAAAATACATAAAAAAATATATAAATAATATAAAACTTTTATGATAGTTAGCCCCTCTCCCTGCAAAGATAACGGTTGAAATCGGTTCGCGAATATGCAGAGCGTGGAGAGATTGTTAGGAAATCACACAATAATAGTTGTGACTGTCAAGTTAGTCCATCATCCTATCCACAAATCTAATGTATTAGGATGTTTGAGTCTGCAATAGGTTTTGCAGGCAGTTTCGAAATATAAAAAAGCAAATAAAAAACTAACTGAAATTCGAATTAATTTCAGATCGATATCGTAGTTCTTTATTTGAGCGATAAAACACGAATGATCTAACTAACTTCAAATGAACAAACTGCATGAAGTTTAGCACAACCGCAACATTAATTATTTTCAAATATATGTGTGCACAGAGGTGTTCGTACACACATATACCTAGTCCTGCCATATGTTCTGTTACAAATATAAAACGCGATAAAAAAAAAAACAATATTCATATTGTATTCAAAATTATTTCATTTATTAGAAGACAATATTGGTTATTAAAAGAATTGTATTCACTCGAAATGGCCGCCTTTTGCTTTAACACAAGCTTTCAAACGGTGTAGCCATTGGGCTATAGTCGCACGTACGATTTCCATGGAGATCGAGGACGCTGCTCTGGTTAATGCTGTTTTAAGGCTGCCCAAATTTCTGTGGGAAGTCTTGCAAGCCATATTCTCCAATTCTGACCACAAAGCATAATCCAGTGGATTGAGATCTACGTCCATTGAAAAGGGTATTGGTCAAACCCTTCACAACACCCTCTAACACATCTTTTTGGTAAACCTTTGCACAGTTTTTACGCCCTTTTCACAGAAATGGAGGGATGTGACACCATGGTGGGAGACCCCCCACCAAACCATTACGGAAGAGGGATGATGGCCACGTTGAACCCTTGAAACAACATATGGCAGGACTATGTATGTGTGCACAGAGGTATTCGTACACACATAGAGGTCAACCAACTGCTAATACTACTTGTGTAAATAAGTACCACGGCAAGAAAACTGAGGGAGAGCGATCCCTTGGAGCATCTTACTTTCTTGTTTACTGATCCCGCGCAATACGTATGTATTTGTGCATGTGTGTGCGCATACAGGACAAGGAAGTAAAGCAGCGGACATCATTTAGACATAACTACAAAAATATTGATGTGCAAAAAATTAAAGTACATAACGACGACAGTAATGCATGTTTCAAGGTTGCTGGCCCCTGAAATAAAGCGCAAGGCCAGTTCTGTGGTCAACATAGGACGTTTGGTTTTTTCCAAAAAAAGGACACAAAATTGAAGGGAACGTTATTTAATAGCGAAGAGGAGACAGATAATGCAGTTATTGTGAAAATGCATAGTGTAAAATACGATTTTAGATACTGACATAGGTGAATACGACATATATGAAATTATATTGTTACGTTTTTCTGATGTACTATGAAAAATTTGTTTGTTTCCTCATATATTGGAGTTTAGAATAGTCAAAAAGTACACAATCATTGAATAGTGTAAATCTGCAGAAATAAAAATAAACATTTTTTTTCACCTACGGTTTTTTTGTTGAAACTTTCCTAAATTTTTATAGAAGGTGGCCTTTTGTTATGTAGCTTTCAACGTTAAATAAAACGGTTTTTTAATAGAAATTTTTCTCTTTATTCTATTTCAGATTATCCCAGTTCTTGTGATTCAACAAAGATATTAAGGTAAGTGTTTTATTTCGTTCAGAGCAATCTATTACAGTGTATTACTTTTAATTTATAAGATTTCTCTCTTAACCATTTCGTACTTTCTATAATATAAATTTAAAATAAAACAAACATAATTTTTTTACATAAATTTTCTACAAAATGTTTTTCAGAACATTTTGTTTAAGATGCGCACTGTAAACTCATGTAATAGAAGATTTACGTTTTAGTGCTAATTTTTTATTTTCCCGACTTTTCTACATATTTATATGGGCACCATAAGCAATATAGATAATAGTGAATTTAGGCAAAGTACAATATTTCAATATTTACAATATTTAATTTTTTCTTAATCTGCTAGAAGTCAGAGTAGACTGATGAGGGGCTTTTGGCCAAACATAAAACAGAATTACTAAGTTTCTTATGTTTTTAATATACTGCCAAATTGTCCATATGATAAACACAACAGAGACGATAAAAACCGTTGAAACATTTTGAATGAATGAAGATATTTTACATATTTCGTTGTCATCAACATCCTTTTTTTTTATCAAATAGCGATGATTAGCGAATTGTAAATAAAAAAATCATTAAAGGTCATAAAAATATGACATGTTTTTGCTCTACTATTATTATTGTCTATTATATGCAAAACTTTATTAAATAAAAAACGTGAGAAAATTCCTCAAACTGTTTTAATAACACGTATATTAAAAAACAAAAGAAAAGTTGCGAGACTAAAAAGTTTTATTATTACATTTTGCATTTCAATACACTCGTAAATATGTGAAAATATTTAAAATGTTTTACCAAACTTTATTAATAGTCTGCAGTGTGAATTACGGATAATTTAACAGACAATTTCCGAAGCTGCTAGGGGAGAATGTTAATTCATTTTGTTCAATTTGTAAACGATATATTGACGGTATCATATCTGCAATAATTTTGTTTTTTTTTTTTTGTACGGCAAATATGCGCACGACTCTTATCATGCAGATCAATTAAGCAATCAAATGGGCGTTGATGATTGCATCGCAATCGAATATTTATATGCGTTCACAGCTGTATTATACGAAGCCGTCTTTTTTTTTATACATGTAAAGGCTTGAAGCATGAATTTAGAAAGTTTGGAAGCTTTTTCAGTTTTACTTCACTCATTCATTTCAATTCGTTCATTTTCAACAAGCTCATTGCTTTGTTCTTTTTAGTTTACATCTAAACTTGTGGCTGTTCTGAATGAATAGAAGCTCTTGTTTTTAAATATGTATTTTTTTTTTTGGCAAGAATATAATTTCGGATTTTTAACCCAAAGTAAATTTTAAATTTGTTATTATTAATTGTACATAATAATTTATTTTAATCTAGACAATAAGTTCCGTTTTATTTAATGACCTTTTTGTTTTTTAATACCAAATTACTGTAATAACTGGGTTTTTACTTTCTCTTTTGTATAGAAGGATTTCTTATTCAAAATATTTCATATATTCCGAAATAAATCAAAGAGCGTCAGATCATGTCATAACTATAGGGCTTCACCTTCCATACAAGATCCAATATTTTTTGTCGATTGTGAGAGACTTAACGTTGTCGCGGTATAAATTCAAGCCTTTAAATGACTAACACTTTACTGCGAATTACTGTAATAACTGGTTTTTAGGTTCTCTTCTGTATAGAAGGATTTCCTATTCAGCATATTTAATCAAATCAAATCGAAGGTCGTCTGATCAGATCATAACTATAAGTCTTCACATCTAATACAAGCTCCAATAATATTTTTTGATTGTGCGAAACTTGGTCTTGTCGCGGTATAAATTTAAGCCTATATTGGAATGACTGATACTTCACAACAAATTACTGTAATAACTGGCTTTTTAGGTTCTCTTCTGTGTAGAAGGATTTCCTATTCAAAATATTTAATAGTTTCCGGAATGAATCAAAGGGCGTCTGATCACATCATAATATAAGACTTCACCTCCCATACAAGTTCCAGTATTTTTTTCCGAGCGTGTGACTCTTGGCGTTGTCATAGCGTAAAATGAAGCCTTTGCAATATATCAATTCATCAGTATCTCCTTTCAGTGATTTTTCAGTTGTTGACAATATATCTCGTAATTTATAGTTTGGTCCTTCGGAAACAGTTGAAACTACTGCGTCAAATTCCATCAAATTAACATCACAATTTTTTTGGTGTAACATCGACTTTGCTGAAATTTGAGCGCCTTCATCGTGCTTGTTTTGCGAATCCTTTTCGTTAACATTGTTGCAAAGAATCCGTTTTTAATCCACAGAAATAATGGATTTTAAAAAGGGAATCAGTCTGATTGCTTCTAAGCAAGAAATCACAAATGCTTATTGGCTTTGTTAAGCTGATATCTTTTAGCTCTTTGCGATTAGCCCAAGCCGTTTCAAATGATTTTTAATGATCGTGTGTGACACTTTCAGCTTATTTGCAACTTCTCGAATGAAAACGATTTCGACTTGGTGCTCAACAACTAATCTCAATGGGCCGCCCGCTCCGGGGGTGTTTTTGGGTGAGAATATTTTAAAGCGGAATTTCCTGAACTATGTGCGTTCTGTTAAGACGTCCTAACTATACATGTCACAAATATTCCGGTGTGATTTTTTGCTCTTCTTAAATAAAAGGAAAATCAAATTCTAATTTTGTACCTCCTTATTTATTCACAACACGATTTAGAAGAAAACTGATCTCAGAAAATTTTGTGACATACGAGTAATACAAAAAAAAAGAATACTTCATTACGTCTTCGTCGCCGAATACTGTAATGTATAAGGTTAACGTCTCATTTAACTTTTTCTTTGAACAGATGTATACAAATTTGAAGAAATAATGTTCCAAAATCTTCGAAATAAAAAAATTTACAAAACGCAAATATCGAAAACGGGCTTTCACTCGCAAAAAATTATTATATAGGGCTATACCACATAAGAAATATATTTGTCATAAACAAAAATATCGCTAAAATAAAAAACGCTGAAATAAAAATATGTAAAGGGTGTCCCAACAAGAACGCAAGATTTAAATTTGGCGCCATTCGAAGTGTCATTGCTTGACATTTGAACAATTGTTATTGTTTGCTAGTAGAAGGTACGAGGTTAGTAAAAATGGAGCGCTACACGAATGAACAACGCATTCTCATTGTGAAATTGTTTTACCAAAATGGTGAAAGTTTTGCGGCTACAGTTCGCAAATTGCGATTAATTTGGGGTCGCAATAATGCTCCAAAAGAATCAACTGTAAAGAGATTAATGGATAAATTTGCCAAAACTGGGTCTGTTAGTGATGTAAAGGCAACATGGACCATGGACAGCGAAGGGAGTTCGTTAATTGGGTATTGGAGAGACAACATGAAAATGCTGATTATGGCGATAAAATCATCTCCAGTGACGAGGCCCATTTCCATCTTGATGGCTTCGTCAATAGGCAGAATTGTCGCATTTGGGGTGAGGAAAATCCTCGGCTGATTCACAAGATTTTGGGCTGGAGGAATCATTGGACCCTTTTTTTATGAAAATGAGGCATGTCAAACGCAAACAGTCAATGATGTTCGGTATCGTGAAATGATAACAAGTTTTTTCGTGCCTAGAATTGAAGGAATGATTGTGGAGGGCATGTGGTTTCAAGAAGACGGCGCCACATGTCATACTGCCAGAGAAACAATTCAATTACTGCCTCAGTCATTTCCCGGTCGTGTTATTTCGGGTTTTGGAGACCAGAATTGGCCGCTTAGATCGTGCGATTTAACGCCATTAGACTTTTTTCTTTGGGGTTTTTTGAAGTCGATGGTTTACGCGAATAAGCCGGCGACGACTCAAGTTTTAAAAGAGGGAATTGGACGCTGCATTAATGAAATAATGCAGCATTTGTGCAAAACGGTCATTGAAAATGTCATTAAAATATCGCGTGTGTGCCAGCAAAGCCGCGGCCGCCATCTGCCCGATGTGTTGTTCCATACATAACCTCATTCTGTCTACTTTACGATATAATAAAGTTTCACGATTTTTTTTAAATATCTGTGTTTTATTAAAAATTTAAATCTTGCGTTCTTGTTGGTACTCCCTTTACATGGAAGAACATGATCTCTTAATTCACAATCATATTTTATGTTTGTATACTTTTTTTATTTGAGCTATTTTTTGTTTTGTCATATTTTTTTTAATTCTGTTGCGAATATTTGGAGTTATCGTATAGCATAAGCCTCCACTTGAAGTGCAAAACTTCACCATTTATTTCACTAGACAATTTGAATCCGAATTGCAACCCATGTCCGTTTTAGCAATTTTTTTTTATTTTGGTTTTTTTGAAGAAATCGTTAACGTTGCGTGAAAGACTGTGATTCCCTTTCGAGAAAAGAGGGTTTGCTAATTTTTTCATAGTTTCATATTTTGATGTTGTCGTGCGTTTGAATAAAGTATTCGAGTGTAGATTTCTGTATTCGAATATTTTCTACTATGAACGACACTAGCGAAACGAAAAGACTCTAGCGAAACGTGGCACTAGCATATACCTGTTTAAGGAGTGCATTTCTCTAATGAAAATATTTGATTTCTTTGCCGAAATGTGATGTCTTGATGTGTGTTTTTTGGTTTCGCTTTTTGCATAATCAGCATTCAATCAAAAGGTAAGATACGTTACAAATTTTTTCGTGTCTAGGCCATTAGTATTTGCGCATGATATTCGTATAGAATATGTAGCATCCCCCCTGCTCCATTATTGTTTGAAAATCAACTTATTTAAGTTTCTTGCCTTGAAAGCAACAACTTGCCGTTTACCCTTCATTAAAGCAAATACGCGTAAATTTGCGTTTATATGACAGCCAATCCAAAAGGCTTCCGAAATTGTTTACATGTGTAATAAACTTTTCTTAGATGCTGTAGCATCAATAATAAAAAAAAGGACAGCAATATTAACACATTTTGTATTCAAATAATAGCGTAGCCCAACAAAACATCTTAAAACACTTCTTCAATGTAATTTCCACATACTTCTATCACTGTCTTCCTCTCCAGTTTCTTCAAGTATTTTACATACATTATTTGATCCTGTTACATTGAAATAACGTTGAAGCTTTCTGCCTTATGTTTCATAAATGCTAGCACAAAGATGGAAACACTGAACGAAGAAAACGCAGACAAAACTTGTAAAGAATAAAGTCATCAAGGAAACATCAGATGATGGAAAAACAGGAAATTCCATGACAGGATGAGTTGATTGCTGTGTGTTTTTTTTTTGTAGACAGAAGGAGTAGGCTTATGATCCCTTTTGTAATTTCCTATGCCAACGGTAGAACATTAAATGAATTCCAGTTTAGGTTTCTTTTTTTAAATAAAGCGAAATTTGACATTTGGGGATATTCGCAAAAAACACGGGGGTGGCGCCATAACGAACAGTGATGTGATAAATGACTGACACACACAACATTCCTGTGCATATGTATAAAATTACAAAGTAATGAATTTATCTTTCGGTCATGTAGAACATACGAGTATGTGGGGCGATAATTCGCCTTGGGGTTAACCGTAGCGCAAGTGGTCTCATAAAACCGTATAGAATGAAGGATAAAGATCGTGACAGAATATGTTAAATAATTACTTGTGAATTTGCTTACGACAGACTGACGAATGTATAGGGTGTCATATGTGGGACACAAGAAGTTATTAGCTGCACACAACATGTACGAAGTTAGATGTCCCGGTAATAAAATTGGTAATATTTAATGCAGATTCAACCATTTACATAATTGCTTTCTCATTTTTACGCCGTTGCTTCATTTTGTATGAAAAAGATCGATTATCCTTCGATTTTCTTTCTGGGAAGAGACGGGATTTTATAATGACGCACTACCGCATTGTTTATCTACTTGGGGGTCAAGTTCATTTAAAATTAATGTAGCATCTGACCAATCAGATAAGTCACACATTAAGCTCACTTTTATAGAGTAAATTCTAAACTATGGATAAACATAATAAATATAATTGCTTTATATATACGTATAATTTGATTCGAATTTATAATCAAATTTACCTAAATAAGCACACCTTTGAATTGCCATAAGGTAATGTGTCATTGTGCAGGGCTAAGTAAATACATCTTACCCAGATGGAAGTTGTCACCGCATTGCTCGAAAAAGACGTGTTTAAACCATTTCCTCTGAAACCAGTCGTAGAACCGAAGATGAGGGAGGACCGGGTTATTGCCAATTGCTAGGGTATCCAATCACCCCCATCTTTGCGAAATTATGTTAGTCAAGTGAAACGCTTCATCGCCTTAGTTTCACATTTTACTTCTTGTTGTTTCCGCACGGACTCCTTTCTCTTGTGCCACCTGATTTTTAACATTTTGTTTTGTTACGTTGGCCAAAATGTACAAAAGAACAAACAGCCCGTATGTTTATTTCATTCAAAACTAATATGATGATTTTTCAGCTTTTTATATACGAGGTGTGTTCAAAAACTAAGTTGAATTTTCAAATTTCGTGGGCTGCGTACATTCTTCGACTTCCGATTATTATTATTTTTTTTTTATGTTGGTACACTCGTCTTGAAGATATGTTGACGGCTTTATCCATATAGTAGTTTGTTTATGAGAGGCATAAATAAGACAAGTGTTTTGCGTGTTCGGCGATTTTCTGTATCGAAAAGAATGGATCAAAGAAATTGCATCAAGTATTGTGTAAAAAATAGAATTAAGTGCTCAAAAACACTTGAAATGTTGACAGTACCATCCAGTGAGAGTACGCTGAGTCAAAAAAGTGTTTACAAGTGGTACAAGCTTTTCACAGAAAGTCGAGAAGATGTGAATGACGACGCTCGCTCTGGACGCCCCAGCACATCAACAACTGATGAAAATGTTGAGAAAGTGAAGAAAATTGTTGTGGGGAATCGTCGAATCACAATTAGAGAAGTTGCTGAGGATGTCAGCATATCGGTTGGCTCATGCCATGCAATATTTTCGGAAATTTTGGCCATGAAGCGTGTGGCAACGAAGTTCGTTCCAAAATTGCTAAATTTTGACCAAAAACAACGTCGCATGAGCATCGCTCACGAATTGCTGAATGACGTCAACGATGATCCAGATTTGCCTAAAAGGGTCATAACTGGTGACGAATCAGGGGTATATGGTTATGACATCGAAACCAAAGCCCAATTGTCCCAATGGAAGAGTCCAGGAGAGCCAAGACCAAAAATGCACGCCAAGTTCGATCAAATGTCACGGTTTTGCTCACTGTTTTCTTCGATTACCATGGCGTAGTGCATTAGGAGTTCTTACCACAAGGTTGTACGGTAAATAAGGAGTATTACCTTGAAGTTGTGTGCCGTTTGCGTGAAGCAATATGAAAAAAAAAACGCCAGGAATTATGGAAAAAAAATTCATGGCTTTTGCATCATGATAATGTACCTGCTTTTCACCTTTGCTTGAGAAAGATTATTTGTTATTATTTATTATTTTATGTGCCTCATGCCACCGTATTCAGCAGATTTGGCCCCCTACGACTTTTGCCTGTTCCCAAGATTGAAGATGCCCATGAAAGGACGGCGTTTTGTGACGATTGAGGAGATAAAAACTGAGTCGTCGAACACGCAAAACACTTGTCTTATTTATGCCTCTCACGAACAAACTAAACATGCTATATGGATAAAACCGCCAACATATGTTCGAGACGAGTGTACCAACATAAAAAAATAATAATCGAAAGTCGAATGTACGTAGCCCACGAAATTTGAAAATTCACCGTATTTTTTGAACACACCTCGTATATATATTTATATTTATATTTTTCTTTCGTTAATTGTATCCATATGTGGCTGTATATTAGTTGGTATTGCTGCCCAACTTCAACCGATTTTCGGTTCGTTTTTTCGTTAATATTCTTCACTACGCCGCCCCTCTGCTGTTCAAAATGGTGGTGGGGACTCGATTTTCTGATCCCTAATTTTACATTTGATTTTTGTGGCCTTCTCCAATTAATTGCAATTTTTTTGTTCCAGTCGATATATTGCTTGCAACATTGAAATTAGTTTTTTTTATCATTGAAGTCCGTGGGAGAAACTGTTACAAATGCGTGTCAAAATCACAGAAATAGTTTT
This sequence comes from Philornis downsi, assembly GCA_019455685.1. Classification (NCBI taxonomy): domain Eukaryota; kingdom Metazoa; phylum Arthropoda; class Insecta; order Diptera; family Muscidae; genus Philornis; species Philornis downsi. The sequence continues at coordinate 507,124 of JAHXMU010000798.1, forward strand.
CACTTAACCTCTCGATACATTTTTTTTTTTTTTTTGTAAATGTTAAAATACGGATTGACATTTTTAATTATTATATTATAACTAGATAAGCAAGAGTTCTCGTGTTTATGGTTCTGACACTGCAACAGCTTATCGTGCCCAATTTCGGAAATTTCGATGTCAAAGATACACCACACTCTGACCAGTTGTCGAAAATGTGGATTAAATAATGGAAATCGGCATGTCCAACGGTCTGTTTTGTTTGTTCAGGAGCATTGCAGAAAAACTTCTTTCCGAAATCCCTTGATTGGTTTTTGGATACAAAAAGAAGCTTATTATATGGATGCCAAATGAGTTAACCCAAAAAACGTTATGGACTAGGTTCCCATCTGGGTATCGCTGCTGAATGAAAAGTGGATCACTTACGACCTAGTCAAATGAAAACGGTCGTCGTTAAATTGTGGCCAGCCAGGACAGATGCTGGTCAAGTCAAGAAGGAAGGAAAGAAGGAAGATTTTGCTGTGTGTGTGTCATGGGTTTGGCAGGGAACCATCCACTATGGGGGTTTCCAAACTGCCGTCAACAATTGGCTAGCTTTGGCCAATAGGAGAGAAATTTTTTTCCATCAGAACAGTGCCAGTCAACACACAGGATGGATTACATTCTTATGCATCCATCGGATTTACATTCAAAATGAACACCGAACAAAACCGTGCATAATATTGTAATTTTTGTCGAACCTTTCGCCCTTCCATACAAATATTTTAACCAAACATTTACAAAAATGTTTGGAAATTTTTTCGATTTTCTCTGTTTTACTTCTACTGAAATTGTTAGAATTTTTGTCCTTATTCTAATTCTCTGCACATGTATGCAATCGTTGCATTTGTTAGCTATAATTATTATCGAAATTATTTAAAAATGTTCATCAAAATAGTTGTTTGTTTACATACTGACGGGTATGAAAAAAAAATTAAAACAATGATGCCGCTTTTCTTTATTCGGTCTTTATATCCGGTTGCTGGAGGATTCGAATCAATTTATTGTAATTTAATTATAATTTTATAATTTTTGCTTGAAATTTGTCAACAGCTTGCGTAAACCTTTGCTTAACTTCTTTTTTAATATTTAAGATATGGGTTTTTGTTTACTTTGTTTGTCCATCACAATCAGTTTACGTTACAGTGTTAGAAAGAGTAAATTTTTTAACAAAAATTTTGTTTTGCCCGATAGTTAAACTATTATTTATGAATGTGTTTCTAATGAAACCTTCAACTATCGCTAACACACTCAGCAACAACGAACATATACTTTAAAGTTACAGGGTGGGCCATAAGGGTGTTGGCGGTTTAAATATTCAATTAAAAAAAAAACTACGAAACATAAAAAAAATATATTTGTATTTTTAAAAAGTAGAAGCATGGGAATTTTTAAGACTTAAAAATAATGTTGTCCAAATGGCTTTCCTCGGCTGCTTGACACTCTTGGAACCGAAGTCGCAAATTTTGGAAAACTCGTTGAAAAGTTGTTCTCGTTATTTTGTTACTTTCCTGAATAATGTTTCTCTTCAACTGCTCTAAATTGGTCGGATTATTCTCGTAGACTACCGATTTGAGGTAGCCCCATAGAAAATAATCGCATGGAGAGAGATCGGAGCTACGTGGGGGCCCATTCAATATCCCCCCTTTTCGAAATGAGCTTTCCAGGAAAAACATTTTTCAGCAGCTCTATGGATACCCTAGCCGTATGACATGTGGCCCCATCCTGTTGAAACCACATCCTCGAGGTATTGCCTTGAAGTTCTTGCAAAGCTGGCACCAAAAAGTCTGCTAGCATGTTGCAATAATTGTTCGCTCTAACCGTCATCGCATGCCCTCTTTCGTCCTCAAAAAAGTATGGTCCAATAATACCGGTTGACGTTATCCCAGCCCACACGACAAGCTTAGTGCTGTGAAGTGGACGTTGATGCAAGCGTCGGGGATTAGTCTCGGACCAGAACCGACAATTTTGCTTGTTCACATGGCCATTAAGGTCAAAATTGGCCTCATCACTAAAAATCACGTTGTTGAAATTGTTCAACCGCTTTAGCATCAAATTGACAAAGTTAAGTCGGTTATTGGCATCATCGGGTTTTAATTCTTGGACTATCTGAATCTTATAAGCCTTCAAATGCAAATCACGTTTCAAAATACGTCGTAAAGTTGTTCATTTGGCATCCAAAGACTGACTTCTCTTACGTGTTGACTGTTGCGGATTTCGCTGAACTGAAGCACGAACACGCTCCACAATGTCGGCTGATCTTGCAGAAACTGGGCGACCACGAACCGTAATTGGTACTGTTGAGCCGGTTGTTTCGAACATTCTGATCCATTTTCATATCACATTGGCGCTTGGAACTTCACTTAAATCGTGTAAACCGTGTTCATGCCGATATAAACGTCGTGCAGTAATCACTGATTTATTGTTTTCGTAATACGCTCGGACACAAAATGCACGCTGCACTCCCGTGTACGGCTCCATGGCGACTAAATTTCCAGAAAGCGGCGCAGCGAACAACATATCCCCCCGCCACCCCGCGCCGCGCGAATTATATGGCCAACACTCATATGGCCCACCCTGTACATTCCCTTACGTCTCATGAATAAGGCAGTGAGGATCTTCTCCCATTCAGTGAGCTTACACGCATTCTATTTTTAGGCTCTCTTCCTCAACGGGATCTACAGTTTAACAATGATTTCGGACACCAAAGTTTGAGAAACATTTAAAAGATTTGTCGATTGCTCGAAATGTTCGTCAGACATATCAAGGTGACCGCCGCTCAAGTTATGATAGGTGGCTGTATGCAGTTTTGGACCAGGGATCATGCGAACAATAGTCACGTCTACTATCTATCACGCTACGGTCGTTTGTGGTACATAAAATGTTGCTTAAAGAAATTGTACGATTATAATACGGATGATTAAATATTATAAATTTTGATTTGATCAACTGCCATTATTAGTTTTCTTCAGGAAAACAGTTCGCAAGCCATTGCTTTATAGATGTCAATATAATAAATTTTTTGAAGCTGTTATAAAAATAGTCTAGGTTAAGTTTTGTTAAATGAGTTTTCGACATGAAAATAATTCTTGAGGTCTGTTATGCATTTTTTTAGTGTCTGTTATGCATTCTCTGTTAATTAAATATGCAAAATTTAACATTTTGCAAAAAAAAAAAAACATTTCAGAAATAGGTCACTTAACAAATCACGGCTTTAGCGACCATCAATGCACATATTAATTCATAGCTATGATTATCCGAAACGATGTTGGTTTAAAATCAAGTGGGTCAGAATCAATTTTCGATTATTTTTATGACTTTTAAGTTCTAATTTGTTAAAATTTTTTAAAAATCGGACCTTTTTTAGAAAACGGACCTTCGAAATTGGCAATTTTGAAAAAAACAGCATACTATTTCGGTAAGAACAAAACGGCAAACCGATTTGTTAATTTCGACTGTCAATTTAGGCTTTGAGAACTATTCTTATAGAGGACTCTTATTACAAATTGAATGACCAACTTAGTATAAGCTCAACCTATGGTGGACGGTACACAAATAATTCGAAATTGGGTGTTTTGCATAAATGGCGAAAATCTCTCATTCAGTATTGCAAATTCGCATGGTAAACTATCGAATAATTACTCACGTAACATGGTCCGAAGGAATTGCAATAAACTTTATGGCACAATGGTCGAGTAATTTGACAAACATTAGTAACTCTTCAAAAATTCGTCTGCTATTCAGTTACAACTTAAACAACTGAAACAAATTGTGCCGTGGACGTGGTGCAAACCAATTTTCATTTCTAATCGTTATCATATATCCAATTCTATAGGCTTCAACGTAAAAACAATTTATGCATTTTACCAAGATTAAAGCTATAAAAACATTTCACATTTTCGAATTTCCCCAGAGTAATGTTAGCACATCACCATGCCAGCTCAAAATCATACGGATTTTAATGATACGCCGAAATATAATTTTATTTGAAAATGAATATTACTTTTAAGAGCGTAACTAAAAATTTCAAAAAAATCATAATGTTGTACATTTCGCTTTATGTGATTTGCTAAACTCTGTTCACTATTACACCTCATTACTGCTCATTGCTGTTTTCTACAGAATTTCCACAGAACGATAGATATTATTGTTTAATGTTATTCCATTGCTCATAGACCAAACGTGAAAGAACACCAGGGGGAGCTTGTGAATTTCTTATGAGTTTGGTCAACTGCCGGACGGAAAATATCTGCTTTGTGTGCTTCGTTCGAAAAGCCAGCCTTAAGTACAATCGTTTAAAACCGTATTGAATTTTATATGATATTAAACCTAGAAAGTGGGGATTTGCGCAAAAGCCCCTCCATGAACATGAAAGCAGCTTTGTGTGGTCAAACGAAAGAAATCTATGCTTCAGATTTGCCATCATGAAAAAGATTGCAAGAAAATAGATAAACACTGTGCTGTGCTTAAATGGAAAATATACGGACATAAACAAGTTAAAAGTTGTGTAAGGGCGCTTCTTGGTATTATCTGGAAAAGCTGCGGAAAATCTCTACAAAGAGCTCTTCCCGCGCACAACATTTTGCTGTGAGAGTGGATTTCACGACGCTACTAAATGTGTGAAGTATTGTATTGTGCTGCGATGTTCGACACAGATTATGTTTTACTTTTGTAGGCATTGATTCAGTTGAAGGATACGCCATAGATTGAAGATAGAATAAACAGTTCAATGCAATAGACACTGAGAAGGGTGCCTTATTTATGTACTTAACCGCCTAAACTAAAAAAATGTTAATTATTAGTCAATATAATGACAATAACGAATTAAGCTCTGTTATTGTAAAAAATAACAGTTTGTTTAAGGATAGGTTATAACTAAGAGTCTTATCGAATGTTGACAAAATAGGTTTTGCCATTAGTTTGTTAACGGAAAAACACAAAAAGAAAGAATGAACGCAAACCCACTTTTATTCATCTTCAACATTATAAAGCTCACATCTCAGCCAGTTGTGTTTCGGGAAAAATTTCAACAACTTGGCTGCACTTTACCTGAAAACTTTACTTTTATAAGTATTCATTGTTGCAAAATGCATCACAACTTCGGGATCTTTTCTGCAAATGTCAGCTTCATAGAATACAAAAGTATTGGAATCTTTGTATTGTTTTAGTTTATTATGCTATATTCTAGTAGATTAAGTGTCGATTCATTCGTAATGAACTTCACGTACGAGTGTTCATGTCCATGTGCCTCAATCCTTTAAGTTCACTGTCCAAGGCTTTTCATGCTCGAGTGGTTTGGTTCAACTTCACTACCCTACTTTGTCACTACAATCGCTGTACTTTCTATATTTTTGACAACGCTGACGTCGGTGTACAGCTTTTGATTCATACAATGCCGATACTATCCCTTAATAATAGTTAGTCCTTATATCTGGATTCTAGATACGATTTCTATAGCTTTCCTCATATATTTTCTGATGTTAACTTTGTTATGGTTTCAGATTTCATCTATCAATCTCTATAGCTAACGGCATATCCACTTCTCTTTGCTGCTTTAGAATCAATATGATTTTAAATCTGCTTCCGGTACAACCGAAATTTTTTCAGATTTAGGCAAGGCCACATCCTCGGACAGACGCCAATTTAACATTTGTTGGCAAATATGCTCTGTCTCGCAGTAGGAGCTTGAAAGTGGCTAGAGGAATGCCCACGGACTGCAACTCGGCTGGAGTCCGCAAGGTTGTCCCTAATCTTGCCAGCTCGTCTGCTCTGCAGTTCCCTGATATGTTCCTGTGGCCCGGCACACACATAAGGTGAATATTGAAATGCTGAGCCATCTCGTTAAGAGATCTGCGGCAATTCAAGGCTGATGTTGAGTTCAGGAAGACAGAATCCAGGGATTTAATGGCAGCTTGACTCTCAGAGAATACGTTAATCCCCACCGTGGTAAGGACGTTATACCTCATCCACTCTGCCACTTCCCTAATGACCAAAATTTCGGCCTGATAAACACTACAGTTATCAAGTAGCCTTTTTGCTATGCGAGTATTTCTTTACAAAGCTTAAGGTTAATTATCGACATTGATTGGTTTATAAATTATGATAATTCTACAATGTGAATTTTATTGACGGTTCTGTTGAAGAAAATGTTCACTGAAATGGCCCTGAACAAGGCGAATTTCAGGTAACCTCTTTACAAATTTAATAAATATGGTCGGAGATTACTGACAGAAAATTTAATAAATCAACTTTTCTGGCAATTTTTTTCTCAATTGAATGTAAGTTATTTGGTATTTGCCGTTTTGCCAAGGCAACAAGACAAATAAAGTTAATTAGCTTTATGGCATTTGCTGTTTTTCTAAAAATAATATCCGCATATTTTCTGTAATTAACAAGACCTTTGATTATAATATGTGCCTAATCAAAGGTAGGTTTTACAAATTGTATTTTAGATTCCATTCCACATACCCCACTGCCTCTAAATTTTCATTTCCACCGCCAACTGATATATTCCAGTGAGGTCTGGCCACGACATTTTGATTTGTATGTAGACGTAGGTTTTTTACCCACAGAACCCAAAGGCAAAATGTTGCGTGTGGTTTTTGTATCAGTCACAGTTGGATAAAAAAAAAACATGAAACAGACAAAAGAACAGAATACTAGATCTCTGTCACCCGCTGTGAGATGTCGCTTTAGTAGCATTTTATTAATGGGCTTCCTCAAGACGGAATAATACATTAAAGGCAACATTTGTATGTCACAGAATAATTTAATCATGGGTGGTGACATCCGATTTATGACTGTATGTGGTTAGATGGGTTAGATGGTGGCATGTAGATAATATGGATAGTAAGTAAGTATAGGAATGTGGGGTTTTAGTTTGCAATAATATTATTGCATAATAATTTTCTGCTTGATATTAGGGCAGAACGAAGGTTGATATTATGATGAACAATAGCTAAATATGACAAGTTAATAAACGACAATCTTCATTTATTAACTACCACTTCGTTAGGAATATATATAAAGAAAACAAAACTACTTTATTGATATAAGTGATATGACGTAAAAGAAAAAAAAAAGACAAATCAATTCACTTTCACCTAAAAAAACACAACAAAATATATATTATCTGAGTTAAGTCGCACGTGAAATAAACATCTTTGAAAATTATTAGGTGCACAACTGCATATAAGTTCTCGCTGTTTTTTTTTTTATAAAAATGTGACTTTCTTATGAAAACATGATTACAAATGATTTACTGAAAGTATTTCCCATCGCTAGCTACTACTTTTTTATTTAATTTAATTCAATTTATTTATTCAGAATTGTAATTTTAAGCCTTAAGGCCGATTTGATTGAATTACAATATTACAACGTATCTTCACCATAATTCAATAAAAAATGCATAATACAACTTTACAATACTAATGTTATAAAAAAGTTTATGTATCTTAATAGCAGAAAAAAGTATGATTTACAATATGACTATATGTTTCTCGCCCTAAAATACAGAATTATAACTTTAATTGGAATTTAGGGCTACTTCCATAATATAACGCAAAATTTAATAACAGATTAAATGGTAAAAATTGGTAACTTCAAGTAATTTTTTTAAGATTTACTTAACTAAGTAATTGAGATGCTATACAAGTAATGACTCAAAAAAAAAAAAAAAAAATAAAAAGGAAAAAAATAATAAGTTTAGTGATAATCATTTCTCCGTTCAGAATGAAAAGAAAGATGGACAGCAAACTATTTGACGACAATATCAAAGAAAAAAGGGGTCAGGCGGATAATTATAGATTAGGAATATCATTGAAGTCTCTTCTTGTAAGTGTTTTGGGAAGAAGAAAAAATTTGTAATGTGTTCGGAAGTGTGTTAAATTGCCTACTCTTACTTGAAAAGATCTACTCATATAATATTTTGTGTTATGAATAATCAATTGATTAGTGCGAATTGATCGAGTGAATTTAAATAATTTCACAAGAAACAACCTATCTTTCTGGCAAAGCCATTCCTTGAGGTCGTCATATGAGTGGAACTGCTGGTCAGCAAGACCGTGTGCCATCAAACGGAACAAATGATAATCGCGGATGGCGGATGGGGTAAGATTTCTTATTTCAGCGTTTACAGGCAGGTTTTAACGGACTTGGCCACGTGAGGCCGAGCGTTGTCATGCTAAAGAATCACTTTTTCGTGCCTCTCTGCGTATTGTGGACATTTCTCGCGTAGAGCTCGGTTACCGATCCACAGCTCGTAGTAAATAACACCGTCCTGGTCCCACCAAATTTAGAGCCCAACCTTCGCAGCGTGAGTATTCGGCCGAGGCGACGACGTAGAAGCATGACCAGGCAGCTCCCATGACTTTCTTTTCTTTGTATTGCTGTAATGAATCTATTTATATCACTCATTACAATACGATGAAGAAATCTCTGGAAACCCAAGCTCCACCAAAGTTTGACACGGACTCCGTCAAGCATTGCCATCAATTCAGTGTCTTTGAAGGTTTTTCGTATTCCTTCACGCGAACGAACAACGAAATCGAACGAACATTATAATCACCGTCTTTAAAGCGGTGGAACCAATCTCAGCACGTTGTTTCACTTAAAACATCTCCGTAAACGTTTTGAAGATCTGGATGAGCTTCAGCCATCGTGTTATTCGATTGAAAGAAGAAAATCAATCTTCCCTCACATAACGATTATTTCGCGCAAAATCATACATATTCACACAACCAAAAGAATATGACGTCAAAAGAAACTTACTATTGGGCCAAGGCGGTATGTTTACCATATGCCTAAGCTTGGCTCATGACGTTTAGGTTATGGCAGAATCGACTAGCACTTACAGCTGGCGCCATCTATTGGTAAACAGTGGGAAATTAGTTGCGCACCTAATACATGGCAATAATATATGGTTACAGAAAAACAAATGTTTTTAAAAAATGTTTTTCAAACAGATGCAGAATGAAGCACTAAAAATAATTTACAATTTTATCAAATTTTCTTTCAATCATATCTTTGTATACTAATGTTTGTAAATCCATATTGCCCACTTATAGACTTTTTAAACATCAATTACTCTTGTATGTTTTTAAGAGTTTGGATAATTATGGCCATTAGTTTTTCCAGAACCAATTGTTTATATACGAGGTGTGATAAAAACAGAAACAGTTTTTTCAGATTTCGTGAGTTACATTTGTTCGATTTTCGCATTTTTTTCTCTGATATGTTGGTACACATGTCTGTTATGTGAACATGATTTTGGATAATCGTCGAATCACTGTCAAAGAGGTTGCTGATGATATTGGCATATCGTTGGGCTCATGCCAAGCAATTTTTACGGAATTTTTTAGGCATGAAACGCGCGGCAGCGAAGATTGTTCCAAAAATGCTAAAATTTTGAGCAAAAACAACGTCGCATGGACATCGCTCTCAGGAGCTGCTGAACGTCGTCAACGACGATCCAGATTTCCTCAAAAAGGTCATAACTGGTGACGAATCATGGGTATATGGCTATGGTATTAAAACCAAAGCCCAATCATACCAATGGAAGCGTCCAAGACCGAAAAAAGCACGTCAAGTTCGGTCAAATGTGAAGGTTTTGCTCACTGTTTTCTTCGATTGCAATGGCGTGGTGCATCATGAATTCTTGCCACAAGATCGTACGGTCAATGAAGAATACTACCTTGAAGCTATGCGCCGTTTGCGCGGAGCAGTTCGTCAGAAACGCACAGAATTCTGCAAAAACCTATCCGGATTTTGCACCATAATAACGCACCAGCTCACACATCGATGCTTGCGCGTAAGTTTTTGGCAAAAAACAAAACCGCAATCATGCCTCAACCACCGTATTCACCGGACTTGGCCCCCGCTGACTTTTCCTCTTCCCAAAACTAAAGACACCGATTAAAGGAAAGCGTTTTGCTACGTTTGAGGAGAAGAAACGCTGGCACAAGTGTATTATATCTGAGGGAGACTACTTTAAAATACATAAAATAGAAATTGATGAATAAATAAATACTTTTTTAAAAATATTGAAAATAACGTTGATTTTTTGACATTATAAAAGACATCAACAAAGTCTAGACTGCTGAATAACGCATTGAATACATTGGTAGTTTAGAGTGTAACAATTTGCCTGTAAATATGAAAAGAATAAGTAGAATATGTCATTTTAAAAGTGAACTAAGAGAGTTCCTTTTGCAGAACATTGAATCGCTTTTTGTGTAATTGTGAAATAGTTCGAAAAAATATTTTATGAGTTCACATAATTTTATATATGCTAGTTGTTTTTTTTTTCTTCTTTCATATTTTATTCTATTTTTAAATAATATCTAAATTTGTAAATACTTTGTACATGTTTCTTGCCAACTTGCCCAATTATGACCTAATGGCGTGTAATTTATCTGTACTTAAACAGATAATAAATATAATAAACAGATAATACATAAAAAAATATATACATAAATATATGTATTATGTACAAATTGTGTATATGTATATATACGAGATATATAAAAAAAGTTGTTTAGAAATACATGTTTGTATAATGTTTGGGATTTCTGTGAAGCTGATAGTTTTGTGCAAGAAGACATTTATCGACACGAATTGAAGATTCCCAAAAATCTTATTGGGTCATTTGATGGTAAACCAGACCTTAGCCAGGGCGACGCCCTATTTATGGGATCTCTACAGCACACTTTTGCTGATGATATGAGGAAAACTGCTGTAATTGAAATTTATACCAGGTTTAACAGCAACCACATGTTGCATATGCGAGTATATGCGAAAATATGAACACAACTCATCCGCAACTGCTAGATGTAATTTCATTATTTTCAAATATTGGGAAGAGATCACTAATAGCGCAGCTCTGCTACGCTAGCCTGAATTTAGAAAAAGAGCACCGCATGGAAATAAATACTATTACAGATTGGTAAACATTCTTCTAGTCTTCAAGGGGAAATTATGTTGTTATCACGATGATCGAAATGGCTCCAAAATAATGTGTGCAAAAAATGTATTGCGATTTGAGTAAGACAAAATTCCTTCATCGCTGTGGTAGCACTTTGGATGTGGTTTGATTACGTCGTTCCAAATCGCTTGAGCAGGGACACCGAAATTATGCTGGAAATTACTATATATTTAAAGATTTCAATGATCTCATCTCTTACATTTTAAGTTAAACGATTCGCTAAGAATTGAGGACACAAATATGAAATCAAAATTGTCTTATTTTAGTGAGCTTAATGTTTGAGTTTGGATCAGTTTCAGTTTAGTGCCAGATGGTAGTTCTGGGTTCGAAAAGTGTCATTTTGTAAATGCCAGATTTTGCCTAATAAACGTCATTATTGTTTCTGCCAAGTTTGGTTTTTATAATACTTGAATTGTGTTGAGAAAAGAAGCTGCAGCAAAATTTTGTTTACGAAAAGTATTTTCTATTGTGGAAAAATTTTAAAAAAATATTGCAGAAGACATGTTGTAAATCTGATAGGAAAAAATAGACCAATAGAGTGTGCTCTTGTGGAAGATCGAGTGAACTTTGGCAAGTATAACTTTCGGGTAGTCGCTGCTGTCTTTCATCGCAGCTCTGCCTACGCTAGCCTGAATTTAGAAAAATAGCACCGCATGAATATAAATACTGTTATAGATTGGTAAAAATTCTTTGAGTAAAAATTCTTTGAGCCTTCAAGGAGGAATTATGTTGCTATCACGATGATTAAAAAAATATTGCAGAAGACATGTTGTAAATCTGATATAGATGTTATAAAAGTAAAGATTCAATGATTTGCAGAATGCAATGAAACGTTTTCGCATATATCTTAAACCTTAAATTAGTTTTGTTGCTACTAAAATTTAACTATAAATAAGACAAGATATTTTCGTGCAAAATGTCGTCAGCTCAAATAATCCTTTCTCCATCGTGCTGGCGGCAGATCTGAAGATGGACACATTTAAAATAATTCCAAAGCGGAACAACCTTGCAGCAGGTGTGTTAGCATTATTAGTCAACAAAAACCTACCTTATTGTATGCGCATTGAAATCCCCCAGAACAATTAGCAGTTTAAATATCGTGGCCAGGATAGCAGTTTTATTTTCTTCTAGGCACCCATAAAATGTGTCTTCGATGTAAGTCTTTATTAAATCCAAGCTTCTTTAATGGGTAACACACAGTAAATCTTCTTTAACAATTATCAATTTTGACTTCTTCCAAGTTGTATTTCTTCGACGATCTAAGTGCGGGGTACAGAACTCTTAGGAGTCAAACAATTTTAAAGTGACTGAGATTGAAAATTGTTGACGAAAGTCCGAGCAATCTATCATCATATATATTGTAATTTTAGCAAAATGTGTTTAACTATATTACCTATTTCTATACTCTATTTCTGAATGTCGAATTTCACCGAGGCTTCGTTGTGATAGACAACGTTACAGGCTAACTCCTACTTGAAATCAAAAGTTCTATATGAATTTTCATACGGAAAGCAAAAGTATCAAATAAATGGATTTTCAGTCATACCATTATTTGGTATGTTGTGATTTACCAACTATTCTTTTCAGATTTCTATATTCTCATATAAGAAATTTTACTTGAGAAATAATATTTTTTCCAAGTTGCGACAAAAAACCTTTATTATTAGAATTTTTTTTTTAATAGTTTACTTTTTTTCTTTCCCTCCAATCTTTGACAAATTTTTACTTCCCCAGCAACATAAAATTTTGTTTTTTCTCTCTCTTAAATAGCAAATAATTTCAAACAATTAAAGTAAAAAGTAACTTCCAATGTGTATTCTATCGTCATTTTTACTTTCAACCATTCCGTATGCCTGGAATTTTAATGCTCAATGTATTTGCTTTAGGAACTTAATCAGAGCTTTGGTCGGCAATTAAAATTCTGTTTATTTCCAAGAGAAGGAGCAGTGCAAATCAGTTTGCACAAATGTATTCGTATTTGAATACCCGCTGCAAATTTAAAGTGATATTAGAAATCTGTTGCCACATTTTCCTTATAAGAAGGATATTTTAAGTATTGAAATGAAGTATTCATTTTAATTTAAATGACATCTGATATTAAATTTCTGTTGAAATTAAATTGCTCGAATAAATGAAAGGAAGAGTGATGAAATGATTCCTTTAAAATGTTCTATCACAAAAGGCTTTTGATATCATTCTGTTTTTTTTTTTTCTTTCTTCAGTTATGTTTAAGATGATTATGTCTACAAATGTTGTACGTCTTTATATCACCTCAAGCAATTTAAATGAAATAAAATTAAATAGCTTAATTTCATTGTGTTGAGTAGTTGGAGTGCGTACTCGACTACGTACAGTGGGTGATTTAATGTTGTTTTTTAATTCGAAATATATTCAGATTCACATTTATGTTGCTACTGGTGCTTAAATACAAAATTTGATTAATAAGTTTCTGTGTGTCGGGTTAACGGAGAGCAAATATGTCGGCAATAATGTGGACATATTTTTTATATCCAACAACAGCCCAACAAATCTTGTACTTATAGTATTCGATCAGTACGATAAGTGGGTGCTTTGAATGCAGTAGGCGAATAGTTGTCGAGAACGTTCGGCATCATCTATGCTTGTACGAACACGACGAAATTCTGTAAATCACTTCTACATCACTTAATTCGTTACAGCGGGTCTCCCACAGTGTTGATCAGGAGATTCATTATAGAGAACGCTAAACAATAATTACGGTGACTCCGAACGACATCGTATGCTTGTGGTCATGTTCAATTTCCATAAAATGGAATTTTTGTTGGTTTATATCAATAATACTCTGCCTTGAGATTTCATCAAAAAATGAATATCGATTCATTTTAAAAAGGTTTCAAAAATAAGCTCTTTAAGCATCAGTTTTCATGTGCTCGACCGTTGCTGAAGCAAATCTAAAAAAAAAAAAATGGTTTCCCTGAAGTGCTGCAATGAACGGCCATATAGTCAGACATCTGTGCCAGATTTTAGCTAATAAACGTCATTATTGTTCCTGCCCAGCTTGATATTGCCGATTTTTACAATACCTGATTTGTGCATGAAATTTTGTTTACGAAATATAATTTCTATTGTGGGAAAATTTAGAATATTGCAGAAGATTTTCGGTGAGCAAGCTTTTGTCGGAAAAAATGTGCACAAGCGACAGAAACAGTTCAAAGAAGACCGAGAACGGGATGAAAACGGAGAGCGTCCAGGACATTTAGATCTGCCCAAAAATCTGCGGTTTGTAATCTGAAACCATGTTTAGCATTTCACATATGTTAGTCAATATAATTTTATAAAATATTTTGGGCCTCACTAAAAGTTCATTGCGTTAAAATCTGTGAAGACATTAAGACACTGTAAAATGCATTGTTGCAGTTACGAGACCTGAATTCATGCTTACGAATAGGAAGCGATGATGTGAAAATCATGCAGAAGATGAAGCACAACTGAAAAGTTCTCGCTAAAGACGCTCAATAAAAAAAGTCATGTTGACATTTTATCGTGGTATTGCGCATTACGAGATATCTGATTGTTACGCATCGTCGTATGTGAATCTGTTAAGAATCTGTTCATCTGTTTAAGAATAAGCCTGATTTATGAGCAATGTCGCACCATAAAGCGACATCACATACTGCAACATTTCTGCGAAAGTTTTTCGTCAAAAATTCAACTAGTATCGCTTTAAGACCACCGTATTCGTTTGATTTGGTACCGTGCGTTAAGTTCAAAAAGCCGCTCCGGGACACTGGTTTGATCCGACTAAAGACATTGCTATGCTTCGCTCATTGAAACCTTCGTCCCTGATGGCAAAAAAAACGGCAACAGTCGACTTTCACAAGCATCTCCTGAGGAGAATTTTTCGCCAGCAAAATCATTCACTGTTGACAGAGTCCACGGGGCTTTAACGTGAGTCTCGCCGTGAGGGCCTTACCCACGGTGTGCTTATCACACCGGGCTTATTATAATGCGATTGCCAGCGCCGTCCTGGGATAGCCAAATTATTCTTGGACTATCTAGGAATAGGGGCTGACATTTTTGGGAGCATGCCACCGCAATTGTCAGCCCTTTCATCCAGCCAGAAGATACCAAATTGATTATATTAGTATAGCGTAGGTGAGGCCTAACTTACCACCTCTGCTACTCTATGGGTCTGTAGCACCCGGTTGCAATGCAACTTCACATTCAAGCACAAAGTCCCTATTAGCTATTTCGGTTTCACCCACAACCTGCGTGTTGCCCCCACTAGGATTCCTACACCAAATGATCAGACGGAAACTCAGTCTCGGGGCCTCCTGATCCCCACGCTACCGGCCATACTCACCGGTTGGAGCTGCGCAGCAAAGTTGCTTCCAAATTGTGATTTATACACTATACATATACTTCATTGGTGGGCCTGCAGCAAAAGAGTTGAGACTGGACAGTTTTATATACCTGCAGGTGCGAAGATCCCAGGTAGATGGAACGATAGAGGACCAACTCATAGTACATGATTCCCCTCCAATCATACCAAATGCACAACAAAATCTTCCAGACCATAAATCCTGGCTTGACTATTGTTTTGCCCAAACGTGATTATAAGTGACCCATCATCACCGGTCTCCATCCGATTTTGTTGCAATTCGGCAGCGATTCGCAAATGGAAATTTAGGTACATGAGGTGGTTTTTTGCGATAACTAGAATATATCCAGCCTTATTCAAGTGATTCCAAACGGTTTTCTGTGAAATGTTTAACTCCAGATAAATCGAAACAGAACTTACATGATTTACATTAACTTATCGACATTTTCGGCAATTGGCCAGAAGCGAATCAACGAAACGAAAATTGCGGGTGATTTGCTGTTATAATAACAGTGCGGTAAACATTCAGCCACCTAGTTGACGGTTTCATCTTTATCGAAGAAAACGGTAGTATATGACAAATTTTCTCATTCCTGGCGTCCATCTTTGAAGCGCGCTCAAACAATACCGAGGCAACCAAGTCTGAGTAGTTTTTTGAATATCAAGTCTTGTCTTCTTAATGCCATCTAGCGTAACTCAACGGCACTTATGCAGCGCGAAATACAGATTGTTAAAGCCATCTGCTGGGAAAATAATAGATTTATTTTAACTGCACTTCATGTATTTTGTCCGCGATCAAATAGTTTTAAAATGATGAAATAGATTTGGACTATTCGAAAAAAAAAATATTCAAAACAATAAGCGATTTTGTTTTGAGTGTATGGAGAAGGTGGTCATTGAGAAGGTTCAGCTTTAGTGAACTAGGGTTACTTTCGCATCCACCATTATACAAGGTTGCCCATATTCGACGGACCCATGTTTTTAAAAAAAAATCAAAGAAAAAAAAATAAAAATTTGGCGGTTGGCAATCTTATTCATTTAATTTGTTCCAAGTAGATTTGTTTACATCAATTTTTGAATATGATATCTCTCAAATGACCGCCTCTGGCGTTGATGGCGTATTGTGCCCTTTTTGCAGCATTTTCCGTCGTTTTCGCCAACATTTCGGCCGGAATAGCGGCTATTTCTTCACGAATGTTGTCCTTGAGCTCTTCTACGGTCCTTGGCTTGTTAACGTAAACCTTTGACTTCAAATGTCCCCACAAGAAGAAGTCAGCGGGCGTCAAATTGGGCGAACGCGGTAGCCAGTCCAAATCACCACTTTTCGACATCAAACGGCCCGGAAACAAATTCTTCAGAAAATCGATTGTTATGCGACTTGTGTGCGGTGGAGCGCCGTCTTGTTGAAACCAGAACTGCCTCATACGCTTTCGACAAATAATTGGCATCACAAAATTGGTCATCATGTCGCGATAACGCTCCTGGTTGATGGTAACATCATGGCCATTTTCGTTTTGGAAGAAAAACGGCCCAATGACCGTTTTCGCACTAACGCCGCACCAAACTGTGACTTTTTCGTCATGAAGAGGCAATTCTTGAATCTCCTGAGGATTTTCAGTGGCCTAAATACGGCAATTTTGCTTATTTACGGTCCCATTCAATGTGAAATGGGCTTCATCGGACATGATAATTTTGTTCCAAAATTGCTCGTCATCATCGGCCATTTCGATGACTCGTTGGGCCCATTCCAATCGACGAGGCTTGTCCGCAGGCAACAATCTTTGCGTCAATTGAATTTTGTACGGGAACAAATGCAAATCAACGCGAATAATCCGTTGTAAAGTGGACCGAGCCATGCCCAACTGCTGAAAACGGCGTTTTTGGGATGTCCTTGGGGACCTCTCAACACTGGCTCGTACGGCAGCGATATTCTCGGCCGATCGCCTTGGTCGACTTTTATTTGGCCTCTTCGGATTAGAAAGAGCCTCACCAGTCGAAAATTTTTCGTATAAACGCTTAATGGTGTTCTTAGAAGGCGCACTTCTCATATTTTTTAATATTTTAAAAGCACGTTGAGTTTTCACAATTGACTTCTTCTGTTGAATGTAAATTTCAACTATTTCAGAGCGCTCGCGTGGCGTGTATTGTTCCATGGTAAAAATCTGCTTGGACTGACGCTTCAAACGCGGTATGTCATTAAGCGATCTGACATCTCTGTCTAAAGTTATGGCGTTGCCAGATGGGTCCGTCGAATATGGGCAAACCTGTACAGGGTGGTAAAAAAATGTTTGTTTACCGTGACGCCAAAACTCCCAGCTTGGCGAAATATCGGTGTGTACGCCCAAACTAAAAAAGTCAAAGTTTAAACCGGAATCTTTATTCCACTCTCGTCGGCTTGTAATATCTCTTTTCACTTTTTTATGTGGTATATCTCTTGTCACTATCTCGTAATTTCTCTTGCCAAAAGCTTCCCCTCACATTCTAGCAGTGAGAATTGCTCCATAACTCTGGCTTATAATGCCTATTAGATTTTAGTCTTAATGCACTTCTCATCTAAGTCGTGTCTCTCATCCCGAAGAGCACCTCAAGAAAAATATTGAAATCCCTGAAGTGTTTTGTTCCATCAGAAAAATAGGTAAATATTCCGTATATTGCATTCTAATTCTATTCGTTTTTCCCCCCTCATCTTTAATTCCTTCGGAAGAATATCTGTCATCGCATTAGCTCATATACAATAGAGTTATCCATTTTTCGTTTTCAAGTGAAGTTAAATAAGAAACACATAAAGCTATGATTTTGATGAAACTTTGTTTTCATTGTAAAGATTTATGTACAAAATACAATGTCACTTAATTGACCGCCTGTGGATTTGTTTCAGCAGTGGATCCTTTTGAGTTAGTTTTCTTAAAATCACACACTTCTGGGCTCTCTGAGCCCCATATGCGTTAATTTAGCTCGTTGACATAATCAGCGAGTGTGAAATGAGCTTCATTGCTGAAGAAAATTGTGTATAATTGAAAGCCGACATTTTAGTCACCACTTTTGTAGTAAGTCTTAACTATTTTTTGGCGTTCTTGGGTTGGCAAACCTTTCACTAAATAAATAACACTGCACATAACAGGTATTTAACAGCTGACAGCATTGCCAGCTCGGATACTGAATGGATATCTCTAGATAAATAAATAAATATATTTACAGTTGCAAAAGATATCGAAAAGTTAATGGAGTTTTACCCAATTTACCCAATGGCGTGAATCTTCTTTCTTTTCTAGTCATTTCTGTTGCATTATTTTTCGTTTTTTCTATACAGCAGAGAGCATCGACTTATATGGAATCGAGAATAGGTTACAAATGTACCACTACAGAACTGGATGATGGACGTATTTTTGGAGGGTTTTCAAATTATTTTTGCTGTAGGTGTTAGCTTTCGTAAGCTGGATCAAAAATATGTTTTTCCTAAATTAACAAACTCTATATTCTACTTATAAATTACATAATATATTACACAACAGTGGTACGCCGGTTTTCGGATGTGTATGGGGTATCACAATTTTTGTGCAGAATTTCGACATTTTTAGTACTAATATTTAATTAATAATTAAATAATTCTACTTTAAATATCTTCTGCTTTCATTGGAAAGACCTCTTCCACTTCTATCGGCTTGTATACATGTATAATTAATCATTTGAAAACGCGAACTCTTCTTTGTCAACATTCATCTAAAGGAAAATCATTATTGAAAAAAAGTTTATTTTAGTTAGTTGAGTTTAGTTCAGTTCATTTTCGGTATTCGACATTGTATTGTATTGGTGCGGGTGTATGACTTTTATCAATGCCCCTTAAGTTTGTTTCTGGAATTCTACACTACAGTGAACGTTTTGTGAATGACGCAAGAAATCCAGAGTTTGTTTATTGAACAAGAAAATTACTTAGATTTGTTGTTCTTGAGAAAGAAAAACACGAAAACACGTTTCGCATTATAACCAAAAATCGAACATCCTATGAGAAATGTGCAAGAAATTTTAAATTTATTATAAAGTATTATATTAAAGTATTATGAAATGTCGGGAGAAGTTTGCACAAAGACCTCTGTGTTTCCTTGCATAATCTATATATTGGCATAATTTAATTATATTTCGTCACTTGTTATATCATCACTTAGAATATCCAGTACTTTAATTAAAGAAGTTCTTATTTTAAAAGGTGTTTGAAAATGATTCCGCGAACAAAACTATATAGTTAGATTCCTTATACCACTTTCCAAATTTACAGCTTTTGTTAAGAAAGACTACAATACAAACATTTACTTCTAAAGTCGCATAGTTAAATAAATGTCGCCACATTTCCCCGCTTATCAGTGTCTGATTTCATACTTTTCTAATTCATTCGTATTACTGTCTCTGAAAATTTTCACTATTTTTGTCACACAATGCTTATTATACTCGCTTTACTCGATGCCGTAGCTGCATTAATTGCGGATTCAATTTCATTTTCTTTGTGTGCTGTTTGTTTGTCATTTTTTTTTCAATAACAGACTTACTTAAAATTCCAAACATGTTTGACACGTCTCTGATGCTTTTATTAGAATGCGTAAATTGAATGAGCAAAGATAAGAGCATTAAGTGCAGCCAGCACATTTTCTATGAAATGATACGAAATTCAGACTTCAATGGAGAATTCCAAATAAGCCCTCTACTGGTGAAATTTTTACGAGAGAGGATTAAAATATGATATGATATTGCTGTGGCGCCTGTTGTTAAATTAATAGAATAAAATCTATAATATAATTTGTCCATCCTACAAGATTATAATCTCGTAATGAAAACATTGGAATTTTAAGAGAATTGAACAAAACAAGGTGAATTTGCTTGGTGATGCGTGCTAGCATATCTAGTTTTACTGCTTTGGAATTTTGATAAATTCACATTCCTACTTTCCATAAATTACCCCTTTATGATGGTCACTGCCACTTCCACTTCACTTTTTTCCAAATTTCTAATAGTTTTAGTTTGGTCTTTTCATAAGGCGTAGAACTGTTACATTCGGTTCATTATATAACGTCGTTTATTAGATGCGATGGCCGTCAGTAGAGCGACTATACTATCGTTTTCATGATCGCGGGTTCAACACCTGATACAGCCACATATCATTATGTGAACGGCGGTCACCACGATGCGTCCGATGAATACCTCGAGTAGTCGAGCAATCGATAAATCTAGCAAATGCTTTTCAGACTGTGACATTCAGAATCATCGTTAAACTGGGTCCCTTCGGGTGAATGTTAAAATGCAATGCGTTTAAGCTCACTGAATGTGGGAAGCTTCCCCATATCCCATTCATGGAATATTTGTTATTAGAGACGGGAAAAAGGTAACACCCTGAAGCAACAAGCGTTTAAATTACCAACTATTTCTTAATCACGACTTTTTAGGTCGTTTGAGCCTCTCAAACATATGACCGATTTAACCCGCATATTACTAGGTTGACAAATTTTATTTAGTTGCACTAAATTTTATGACATCTACTATACTCGTATATTAAGCGTTTGCCAAAGTACAGAACTAGGGTGAAAATGGAGTTCATTGTCACATGTCTTCTTATGCCTCCCATACAAATTAAACCATTTTTTTCCTGTTTAATTTCTAACTATTAGTTTGCAGTTGCCCAAATTTTTGGTCATTGTATTCGTTGACTGTGAGTATGTGAGTGTTTTCGTGGCTAGATTGTTGATTACCCAGCAAATGATTTGGCTGAGGTACGAGGGCGGTCCCAAACGTAGCCGACCTGACAAAGAAAACACAAAAAAGTTGGGAAAAATTTTCTTTATTTTTCAACTTAATCTCCTTTTAGCTCGATACACTTTTTCCAGCTCTTTAACTGTTGTAGAAAATCGTCAGAAATATCAATGTGACTATAGCGCCACGGTCTGCTACCGAGCGCGTGGCACCATGCCAGTCAAAGAAAATTGTCAACATTGCCATTACATTGACTTCAAAAGGTTTTTTTGGTTTGGGTTTACTTGGAGGACGCCATTCCGAAACATGTGAACAGGCTTACACGTCAAACTCTTAAACCCATATCTGATCAGTAGTGTAACGCATTTTATTAATATGAGGTTGGTTGACTTATTCTGTCAAGTCTTCGGCGACCTT
Source organism: Philornis downsi (assembly GCA_019455685.1). Lineage (NCBI taxonomy): Eukaryota > Metazoa > Arthropoda > Insecta > Diptera > Muscidae > Philornis > Philornis downsi. Next base: position 528,636 of record JAHXMU010000798.1, read on the forward strand.
TACGGAATTGCATTTTTATTGGAAATTCAGGTCCTTCATTTGCTTTATCGTTGTTAACTCAGTTGAAGCCATTGGTATCTGACCAGTGTATAAACTTACAGCGTTTATATTTACTTATAATAATTTAAAATTAAATTAGTTAACACTCAATTTGTACTTCAAAAATGTGCTTAATTTGAATTGCAAATCAATGTACAGGACGTATTCAATCGTGAATTGCTTTTGGTTAACTATGCTATAAAATGTACTTGTTACCTATTATGAATTGACTAATGAATAGCAAAAAGATAAATTGTTAAGAGACAAGTTAAGTTAGTATGCCAAAAAAATGGCACTTCTTTGCATCACATCATAGCAAGTAGTCATTTTTTACCCTCATCTCGAATTCTACATTAAAATTACTTAGTATATCGTGAACATAACTTTCTTTGTTCATCAATTCTTTCATTAGCATTGTAAATCCTAAACGGACTGTAGATGCATAGGTCGCTGGTTCATATCCGGCTCGAAGCACTATGAGCAAACGCTAGCGTTTGTGCTAAGGGGGAAGGGTCGATTAGTATAATCTGCTATTCTCGAAGATCTCTCCACTATTTCTATTTCTTTAGGGTTTAATCTCTGGCTTTCTCTTTCTACCTAAATCTTAATGCAATTTCTCGTTGCACGAGAGATTGTAAGAATATAAGGCTATCCTCAGTTTCTACAGCCAACCCGCTACCTCAAACAGGTGAAATTTGCTTTTACAAAAGATACAGTCCGCATCATAACAACCACAACTTCGCTGAAGATCGATCGGAATCCACGTCAACCACTATCATCAAACTCTCTCTAAACACTAACACCAATCGACCCTTGCCCTCTTAGCACAAACGCTAACGTTTGTTCAACTAGAGCGAATCAAATATTCCACCGCATCTGCATCGATTCTGAATACACTGTACCGCTGATTTCACGTATTTTTTTTATAAAAATTTGAGCGATTTGGCAGAAAAAATTCTATGTGCTATAAAAAATTTGAGACAAAATCTTTGTTCAATATTTTTATCCGTTGCAAAATTGCTGAGCAAACTTGATATGAACTGACAAAGTCGAGCACTGTCAGCAAACTAATTTGCAGATCCTGGCCAAACTCCGAAGACAATTGATCCAATTTAGCGGCTATACATTTTGACAGAATGTGCATAAGTCCTTGCGGCATTAGGTGAATATGGAGAGGTGAATATGAAGTGTGACATTTAAGGAAATCGGCATTTTTAAAAACATTTAGAAAATGGCTCAACTCTTGAGGTATATCTGCCGGTTTTTTTTTTTGACTCCACACAAGGCAGAGCCGTTGAATGACGATATTTGTTATAGAAAAAAGGAGTAAGAAGTTCTCAAAATCGGATAGTATGAGTATTCTATTGACTGTTCGACAGGCAAATAATTTGTTTATAACATCCTATAAAAATTAGATGAACACTCTTCCAAGTTTCAGTGTTCGAAAAACCTTTGTTAAACACCATATTTGTTTCTGTGTACTAAATGCAAATTTAGAATTTAGAATTTAGGCGATATATTACAAAAAAAACTGTGGCACAATCATTACAAAACAGTGAAAAGGTTTGTGTTTTATAACTCATCTGTAAATACTTGTCTTACGAAGAATATATATGAAAAGCTTCAAGTCTGCAAATCACTGAGTTTAAGCACAACAAACCTCATTTTGCCATTAAACATCTTAGTATGTTGACTAAAGCTTCAGCATCAACATCACGATTAGTTGCCACCAACTCACGCTCATACATTTGTCGACTTTAAAGGGCCTCTTGAGAGTGCTTGAATTCCTCATAGACTAATGCATGCAACATGATACACCGCCACCACGTAGTTAGACGTTTATCTTTACTTCACGTCGTCAAAAAAAAAAAAAAAAATAAAACGTACACTTTGCAAAAATATATGAATAACTATAATATATCATCACATCCACTTAAGAGTGTTTTAACGCAATACATTTTGTTAGCTTACTCACTCATCAACAAAAAAGTAGCAAAAAGAAAAAAAGAAAAAGAAAAAAAAAAATGCTGTAAAAAATGTACGTCAAAGTCACGGTGACACAAAATGTAATCCACGAGAAGTTTACTTATGCTAACAAAATGATGTATTTTGTATGTTTTACAACACCATCTTATGGAGAAAGAATGAGAAAATGTCGCAACACAAAAGTGTACACATAAACAAACTGAAACAAGCAGATGAATGTGTTAAATGATGGGCACATGCGGCACTCTGGGGGGAAACGAAGGATACCGGGGAAAAATAATTTCTACTTAAAATTCCATTTGTTTAAATACAATTTCCTCTCAACGGAAAGATGAAACATTACAACTAATGTCCACTTGTTACCTGTGCAACGAAGATATGTGAGTGTTTTCGTGGCTAGATTGTTGATTTCCCAGCAAATGATTTGGTTGAGGTACGAGGGCGGTCCCAAAATTAGCCGATTTAACAAAGAAAACACAAGAAAGTTGAGAAAAATGTTGTTTATTTTTCAACAGAATCTCCTTTTAACTTGATACACTTTTATAGTAAGAACTCTCCAATTCCGTAAAATAGTAATCAACTACAGACTCCACCTATTCATTGTTGGCAAATCTTTTACCACCAAGCCATTTTTTCCAGTTTGAAAATAGAAAATAGTCCGAGGGGCTAAATCTGGCGAACAAGATGCCCAGTATGCAGAGGAAACAATTCAAAATTTAATTAATTAATTTCGCCTAGCATTGTCTTGATGAAACAACACGTTCTTTTTCGCCAAATGCAGGCTTTTTCCCTGATTTCATCTCCTAAATGCTGCGATAAATTAACATAATATTCGCCGTCTGATGGTTTCTAAAAATAATCAATGAAAAATAATCCCATGCGCATCCCAAAAAACAGACGCCATGATCTTGCCTGCAGATGGAACTGTCTTCGCCTTCTTCGGACACGATTTTCCCATTCCAGTCTACTGCTTTGACTGTTCCTTTGTCTTCGGTGTGAAGTGGTGGACTTATGTCTCATCCATGGTTGTAAATCGACGCAAAAATTCGGCTCTATTGCGGTAAAACAAACGCTCTACTAAAACATCTTCACGACGCTGTTTTTGCTCCATTGAAAGCAAGCGCGACATATATACTGCGTCCAGCTTTCTCACCGTCAAATTTTCGGTCAATATACGACGTATAGCACTTTTTGCAGTGCCTATCGCTTGAACTAACTCACGCACGATTATCAGCTTTAGCCGGCGATCATCCAATACCATTTTGTGTATTTTCTTACTCGTGCCTGGCCTGGACACCTCACTATTGATCGACCACTGTCAATGTTCGTGTTGGCAGCTGATACGGCCTCGTTTAATCTCTGCTACCTAATATTTTACAGTCGGTAACGATGCAATAGACTCCCCCAAGGTAGAATTTAGCTTAGCTTTAATGTTGGTTAGACTGAGATCTTTCAAATAGAAATTTAGAATTAAAATTTTTTCAATGTTTTGCAAATTCACTGAGATCGTTCACTTGCTGGCTTAAAAAAAAAAGATATTAAACAACGTGGTGCCTTGAGACTTTAAACATATGTTTTATAAGGTTGCCACTTTCCAATAAAATTATTTTTTTCAAACTACTGGCACCATCTATACGATGCCCTCGTATTTATCAGGAATTCGTACATATCTCATCAAGGGATATTACTGACACATATCTCCACATTTCTTAACAACTGTAGTAAACGCTGTAGTAGGATTTAAAAAAACTCCCACAGTAAGGTCTTTACGATGAAGAATGATTTATAGGATTGGAGAGTAAAAAAAGTGATAATCTAAGCTACTGGCTTCTACAGGCAAACAGTTTTTTTTTCAGTATAATATATGGCGGTTGATGATGTGATTTAATTTGATTTATTATATAATTTTTCAGAATCAAAATTGTCTACCGGTAAATATAGTTTCTCCAAATTTAACTTATTCATTTCTCGTCCTTTCGTAGTTCGTGCTAAAATCGCGAAAGCATATGTGCTTTTTCATTTGAAATGTTTCGTGGCGGTGTATTTAGTTTTAATTGAATTTTTATTGGAACAATTTTTGGAAAGTTATATATCAAGAGCCGTATCTCTATAGTCACAACTCACTTCCAAAAATTTACATAACATCGCATGAACTTACCTGGAAAGAAAAGAAAATGTGAAAAACATTGTATTTCATTAAAAATGCTTATTAGTTTAAGAAAATAGTGCAATATATTTTTATAAAATATTTGAAATTATCATGTCTATAACATAATGTCTACTACACGTGGCTGCATGTGCATTTGATGATGGATTACAGCCATATTTCTTTCTTTTAGCTCCGCTTATTTCAACGTTAACTGACGTTACCTCGACTAGTCAAGTAATTCACAAGTCTAGCAAATGATTTTCAAACTGGTGGTCAGAACTGTCCTTAAACTGCAGTCCCATTTCAGCTGGTCTAAAAATATAATGCATGTAAGCTCACTGAATGAAGTCTGCATGGTGATAAAGAGGAGAGTATTGCTTGCTAACAGATGTTACTATGGGCTAAGCAAGCGATTTAATGATAAAGCCCTCCCCCGACAAACAAAAATCCGACTGTACCAGACGTTGGTTCTATATGTCTTGTTACATGGCGCAGAATCCTGGGTTATGACGCAAGCGGATGAATCAATACTGGCAGTTGTCGAGAGGAAAATACTCCGGAATACATATGGACCCATCTTCGTTAACGGAGAGTATCGGCGTCGCATGAACAGTGAGCTGTATGAGCTATATGCCGACATCGACGTGGTCAAACGCATTAATATACAGCGATTGCGTTGGCTGGGTCATATTGTGGGGATGGGCCCAAATGCTCCGGCACGGAAAGTTTTCGACAACGAACCCGATGGACGGCGCAGAAGAGGTCAAAAAAAACTCCGTCGGAAAAACCAGGCTTTTGAAATACTATCGAAACTTGGTGGAATGCTATCGAAGTGCAGAAGATCGAAGCGCTTGGAATTATTTTCTACAGGCGGCGTATAATAGATAAGGATGTCCAGCCGCCACCTAAGAAGAAAAAGCTCACTGAATGCAAGGAGATTCCCAAAGGTTTGTTTATGAAATGAAAGGGAATTTGTTCTTTTGTCTCATTTCCAATGGGGTTTCCAAGCATGACAAAATACTTATTTTGCACTCAAATCGATTGCAGTTTTTCAAAATAATTTTCTAAAAATGTTTTTGAAGTATCTACATTTCTAATCTCAACTTACAGTAGGAACTATATTCTTTTCACGAAAAAATTTAACGGCATTGCCATTAAATTATTTTCGAACACTGATAATGGAACATCTTCTGGTACGTTTAAGTGATAGTATGTGCGATATTATATTTGCAAATTGGAAAATTGTGTCTTTTTTCATTACTATTTCATTTCACAAGCTTACAAATGTATTATCGAACCTACTATGGCGTGAAAATTTAAGCTATTAGAAACAAAAAAAAAAAAAAGAGGAGAAAAATTGTGGCATTGGCACCTAAAAAAATTTTTCTACCGAAAAATCATAATACTGTCCAATGGAAAAATTTAACTTCAAAGTGTACATCACGATAAGTAATTACAACAAATGAAGTTAGAATCTTTAAAGATCACAGCAAAAACTTACAACACTAATATCGCGGACTTATCACTTTACAACACTGCAACTGAATATTGGGGTTAGGTTTTGTTGTCCTCCTTACGTCTCATTGATCATTCCCGTTTTTGTTGATAGTTTTGTCTATTCCAGAGTTGAAACAGCCATAGTTATTGGATTTTTTTACATTTTTTAAGACTGCTCAATAAGATTAAACAAGAAAAATGTATGGAAATTTATGGACATCAAAAACTAAAATTTTGTAAATATTTGCATTGAAATGTCTAAAAGCTATAGCCTTCTAAGAGCTGTGGGGTTTTTTTTTCTCTAAATTTTGCACATAGTAATTTCTTGCCAAGTGTAGTAATATCAGACCGCTCATACAATTATTATTATCTTTAAAGTCATAGTAACAATTGCATTATTAATAGAAGAACTGACGTCTCGTATTTACTACAGAAACCTTTTGTGTTCCCCTATTGTTTCCTTATATGATTCCCTACAACTGTTCAGAACTAAAAATGTTATCTGGGTTCCCGGAAAGTGATACAACTTTTTCTACGGTACAGAATGTTTCTCATTCACATTGTTGGTGGATGCCAAGTGCTAGGAAAAATTCGCATCACTAGCTGCATTATGGCTGTTCGTGGTCTAACACCCTTATAATAGAACTTTGATTGATAGCAAATACCAGACTCTACACTAATGTTTGCCCGAGCTGTCCGTCTGCCCTTCGCCCTTCGCCTTGGGGCCGTCCACATAGTGTCGTTCCCTTTAGAGTTGCTGGTCGTTTGGTTTCTCTTGTGCTGGCAAAAAAGCAAATGATAAATGTCTTGTAATGAGTATACATTACAATTTTTCATTGTACGTTTTTCTTTTCAGCTGTTTCGTTATTATTATCGATGGTCGGTTGACTTAAATTTGTTTCAAGGATTTTCGTGGTCACCATTCGTTCTGCTGGTGAACAACAGTGAGAAGGAAAATCACTTTTACATTATTCGACTGAATATTTTGATCTCACACCAAAAAAAAAGGAAAAAAATTGAATTGACTTTGATTCTTGATTTTATTTCGAATGAAGTGACACTTTTATTTTGTTTCACCGCATTAGGAAATTGAACATTACATGTTCAAGTGCATGTTTGCGGTTGAGGGTGTTTTCCAATCTAAAAACAGGAAATAAGGAATGATTGATTATATGTTCTTAATGTCACTTTATAACTAATTGGTTATTAATTGTGTCAACACTTTGTAAAGGAAATGATTTTAACCTTTTTGTACAGGTAATTATAGGTACAAACTTGCGCCATAGAAAGCGCCACAGTGGTTTCTTGACACCATTTCATTCCCATTTACGTTTTAATTGTTTTGTGGTTGTTTGTGGGAAGCCTTAATTGATATGTGATTACAGTATTCGGTTGTTGGCTGTGGCCTCTATTGTGGTAGCGCCAAACATAGTTTTGCTTTCGAAAATCCCAATATTTTGGTAAAGTTCTTGAAACTTTCACTTGGTCTTAATTATACGGTTTGGCGGCAAATCTAGTTGTGGTTTAATGCTAAGTAGGAGTTTTGTAAAAGTGTACAACGAACTAATTGATTGAACTTCTTTCTCCTTATCAGAGTAATTCATGTTCAATTAGTTGTTAATGTTTTGATAGCCAGTGCTGGTGTTAAGTTGGGGGGTAGTTGTTGAGCGTTATAAATTTGCTCTCTTCTATGTATAGGTATTAGCGTGTTTTTTATGTTTTTAAGTTTGCATTTAGTAGCAGACCTTATGAAAAGAATGATACTGCAGTTAGTGTTTAAGGAAACAAATAATAATAAATTGTTTTTAACAAATAACAAATTTTGTTTTTTTTTTTCACATAAAGCTATGATTTTAATGAAACTTTTATTGCATTATAATGCTTGAACCTCGTCATTGTGTACGAAATACAAATCACCGCCCCTGGATTGATTGCAGCAGTAGATTATTTTGAGGTAGTTTCCGACAACTTTTTCGCACATTTCGGGCGGTATCTCGTCGATAACTTGATAACTTAAATGTGGGGTTTCAAATGCTCCAATGTTTGGGGATTATCCGCGTAAACGCTGTCGTTGATGTAACCCCACTAAAAAAGTCTAACGGCGTCAAATCTTATGATCTTGGAGGTCAATTGACGTCGTCAAAACATGAAATTACGCTTTTTGGGAACTTCTGTTGCAATAAAGCCAAAATCAGTTGTGTTATGTGGCTCTTGGCATTGTCTTGTTGAAACCACTTATCGTCCAGTTTATAATCTTCAATTGCGAGGTAAAAAATGTCGGTTACCATACGGCCGTAGCGTTCTCAATTGAAGTTCGGGTTAGCCGCCACACTTTCACTAACAAAAGCAATATTTTCGCCAGTGCGTACATTGCGATGATGCACATATCTGACCACATCTGTGACAAATCCAGTCTCTTCAAATTTTTTTATAATCTTGCCAATTCCATGCATGGCAGATCGATTATGACGACCACAATCAAACCGTAATGCAGGAGAAGTACCCACGTTTAAATCACTACTTTTGTAGTATGTTTTAACAACGTTTCGACAATACGCCTTCTCCGGTAGTTGTAAATGGCAAAACTTTCACTAAATAAATAGCACTTCAGATAATATCTAACGGCCTTTTTAGACGTGTAGTTTTGAAACCACTAGTTGGATATCGCTATATTATTTTATTGACATTTTCCTTGTCATGAAGATTACTGGAACGGCTGTTGCGGTATCATGACTGGTAAACACCTTACATTTTCGGCTGCCTGGCTTGCGTTTTCAGTATTATCGAGGAATTACTATAAAATATGGCGTATTTTCTCTTAACTGATGTCCATCTTAGACGTGCGCTCAAACAATACTTAGTCACGTGTACGAAATCGTAGTTTTCTATTGCCGTCTATCGTCACCAGATTATGTACACTTGTACAACGCCAGATATCGATTTCGAAAGCCATCTATCGGACAAATAATGAAGTTTTTTTTATTCCTTATATTAACGTAATAAAATGCAGCCTTAGTTTTTACTGAAGTTGGAGTTAAAGGAAAAAATACAAATAAATACCAATATTTTGTTAATGTTTTCAATATATTTTTCTTCAGACATCACTCAAGAGCAAATAAAGTGTTTGTCTTATAACAATCGAAAACTATAGAATTACTGTATTAGATTGCTTTTGAATTGCTTGTACATTTATCCAATTCTAACAACAACATACCAGGAAATTAATATCAGATTGAGCAAAGAATTTTCGTTTTTCCGGATAGTCCTCGGTCGTGTCTATATTTCTATATTTCTATCACGATTATATGTTAGGATATTAAAAAAAACCGGCTAAAAACTGCAGTTTTAAGTTTAGAGGCTTATAAATTTTTCGAAATTAAATGAATTTTTTCAATGGAAATTTTTGTAAAAAATGTTCAGGATGATGAAAAACGGTTCAACGATTACAAAAGTCCGATGACCGTCCGAGTACCGGTTTCTGCGTTTTCTCGAACACGCTTTTTCACAAAAGTCAAATACATGAATACTTTAGTAACAATCGGCGATGTGGATTTAGTTACACCACACCCGACAATTTGACAATAAAGAATCTTATTATATCGTGGATTTAATAACTGACATCATCATCCATATCTGCTTCAGTCTTAATCCTATTAGCCATCAATCTTATTATACACAGTTGCTACACACAATAAAATCTAATTTCATTCATGCTACAAAGTGTGAATGGAGGACATGACAAATCGCATAATATGCTGTGTAAACAAATTCACATTCATGTATGTACAGACGTACAGCACGAATGTGTGGAGATATTACAATATCTGGAAATCTGCTTCTTCAGAATTTAGTTCATTTATCACGGCGATATGATTTCATTGTAGTGGAACGTAATGCCGCAATAAAATGTGAAAAGTTCTCAATTTATCACAATAAAAATGCAAAAAGCAAGAGATCATAGTACAAATCCATTACTACCATAGCGACGCCTACTCCAATAGCATATGTTGCCGCTGCCTGCCTGCCATTTCCTGAATTTTAAAAGTAAATAAAATATTCAATTGCAGTTGTTTGGCGGCGATTATGATGATGGTAGGTTTAGGGAGTTGTCGTTCCCGTTATTGAATTTTTCATAAAATTTATTACACTAAATCAACTTTAATTCTCACGTGCTTATAAACAATTCACACACAATCATACGATGTCTCCCAGAGACCATTTGACTGCATTTCTTTGCCACTCTAACACACTTACATTTGAGTGTGTATGTGTGCATGTATCGAGCAGCGAAGCGGAGTTCCTTTTTCTTAAAAACATAAGAATTTAAGCGCATAATATGCCGCATTGCGGCTTTTTCCAGACATTTTATGGCGAATCGGAAAAAATGCCCCATAAAATATTCGTCTCGAATGAAATTCGAAATAAAAGAAACAGCCAGCACAAAATTAAACGGGGCAAACAGACATTTTTTACAAATGTGAGAAAAGGAAAAACGAATTGTGTGTGCCTTTCTGGTGTTGTGCGATATTGCACAGTAAAGAAAAAGTGGTGAAGTGAAAAAACTTTTACGCTACATCTGGATACCAAAATGTTACGTACTTGGGACAAGGAGACTGGTTTTGAGTTTAAGAAATAGGGCGGAAACATTGTTCGTGAAATATTTTATTTACTAAAAAAACTATGGTAAAATTTATCTCTTCAAAAAGTTATATGTGTTTGTAGTTATAAACGTCCTTTATCTTGCGTTAAATATTTTTTCTATCGAGCTAAGTTTTTTAGAAAAACAGTTATTGGATGTACTCATATTCTATGGTTTTTCTCGCAATATTCTAGAACTGCACTAATAAGTATAATTGAAGTTCCGACGGATTATCATTTTCATTAGAGAGCGTAAACAGTGAATTATTGCCAAGCCGTTTTTTTAAGTTTTTATTACAGAGGTCACAACCCTACCGATCGACTTGTTGTGTATCTGATCGCTTTGCGCGGCTTTCGCCAGATTATTTCCACTCCCTGAACTTCTGATTCAAGTACGGTAACCGATCCCAATTTCGTCCATTGTCACATACCGCGTGAAGAATCATTTTCGTACCATTGTAAAAAAAAAAAATCATCGCTGCGATTCCACACATTAACACATTGAAGTTTGAGGTTAATTCAAATTGAAGAAAATGATACCCACGAATTTCTTAATTTTTCTGAAATCTTATTTATCTGAACGAACCTTTTTTTTTGTTAAACACGGCGAAGACATGTCGGACATGCTTAAATTGCATGCGGGAGTACCTCAGGGCAGCAGTATTGGTCCTACTTTGTATCTGATTTTCACTTCGAATCTACCCACAGAAAAAGGGACTCTTATCGGAACGTTTGCAGACGATACAGCTGTTCTTGCCACTGACGTCAATCCGGATCAAGCATCTAGAAAATTGCAAAAACATGTCGATACCATAACAAAATGGCTGCAGAAATAAAGAATAAAGGCAAACGAAACGTTACCGTTCAGGTAACGTTACCGTTCAGGTAACGTTTACACTTCGGAGAGGATGTTGCCCTCCCGTGTCTTAATAATGTTGAAATACCTCAAGCAAATGATGCAAAGTATTGGACAGAACACTGACTTGGAGAAAGCATATATTTACAAAAAGACTGGCCTTGGGGCTCAAACTAAGATCCTTAAATTGGCTTTTGAATGGAAAATCCAAATTATCCCTAGATAACAAATTAAAAATCTATAAATGTGTCTTAAAGCCCGTATGGACATATGGAATCCAGTTATGGGGAACTGCAGCAAACTCCAACCTTGAAATATTGCAACGCTTTCAATCCAAAGTACTGCGAACCATTACCGGTGCACCCAGATACTTCTCGAACAAACAATTGCATAGAGAATTGAAAATACCCTTCATTAAGGAAGAAGTTCAAAAATACTCCGCTAGATACATGAATCGTATTCAACAACATCCGAATCAGCTGGCGTTCAATCTGATGAACGAAACAGCATTATTTACCAGACTAAGGAGGAGAATCACACAGGACCTGGCTACTCAGGGCGAATATAGCAGTAGGGACACTCAAGAAATGTTCCCGAATAAAAATAAAATTTTAGTATATAAGTAGTACGTAGGCCAATGAAAATGTTACTGAATGTCCAAGGACAGATTGTAATAAATACAGAATTTAAAAAAAAAAGAAAAAAACGTTGAAGTTTCTGTACCATTGTGTGCAAACAATGCTTTTTGACATCTGTAGTACTATATGCCTTCAATTTTCAATCATCGAGAATAATTTTCGAAAAGAGGGGATTCTTCGTATCAGTTGTTTTGTTACTCTCTGCCAAAACAAAATTACAAAGGGATCTGGAGTGTTTTCATATTTCAGTTTCGGCTTATGGGGTTTTGAATCTTCAAAAGAGGAGCCTTCTTAGTATTCTTCGGCACTCTCCTCTCGATATACAGTGTGTTCAGCATCATCTGTGCCCGTACGGCTTGTTTGAAAGAGGGGATTCTTCGTATTAGTTGTTTTGTTACTCTCTGGCAAAACAAAATTACAAATGGATCTGGAGTGTTTTCATATTTCAGTTTCGGCTTATGGGGTTTTGAATCTTCAAAAAAGGAGCCTTCTTAGTATTCTTCGGCACTCTCCTCTCGATATACAGTGTGTTCAGCATCATCTGTGCCCGTACGGCCTTGTTTGAAATCAGGAAACCGTCAACAAATACCTAAGTTCAACGGAGAAGAGTCATTGCAGGCTTTTCAAGCCATTGCTGAATTTGAATGGTATTGGACGTTAAATTATAATCTTAGAAGGATATTTGTTGCATATTTTTTTTTTGTAATTTTAATTTAATGACTGAAGATATTTTGCAAAAGACACAAAATGATTAAGCATGTCTTTAAAATACTGAATCCTCTTGTTAATTTGTTAAATAAAGATATATTTTTTACAGCTAATTTGAATGCCTAAGCACTTTTTTCATTTTTCGGTATTTTGCTATCTTCAATTCCTTATGCTGATTGAGAGCAGTCTGACAGCTGGAGACCTTAACGTTCAGGATCCTGTTTTTTATATAAAATGTATGACCTTCACTCTGTAGATCATTATGAATTGTAATCGATGTTTTACTCACCCTTTTATACAGTATAGGCAGTTGTGCGTGCAATTGCATTTATTACCAAGTTTATCCATAAGTTCCGATATTAACATACAGATGTCGCTACTAAGAAAACATTCATATTCTTTTCAGAAAGTTAAAACGTTCAAGTGATAGGTGTCAAAATTTTGACCACTTATGTTTGAGTTGATTGTCTCTTGTAGGCGATGAAAACGATACGATATATACGTATTGAATAAAAATTATTTTTTAGTTAGGAAACGTATCGCAATTTCATAACAAAAATTGTTATAATATTTAACAAAGTAGTAACCATACGAAATGTAGTAACCTAAAGCACTTGCATTGTCGGTTGGTGTGATGGAAAATGTTTAGTGAATGAAAAAGGTGAACATTTCCGGATGATATCTATCTGTTTATAAGTACATATATATATAACTGATGATGTACAAACAGCATCGATTCAGTCACGAAGCGATCTGAGGATCACGGAATCCAAAACCCGTCAACCTTGTGGGTGATTACTGAATTGACTTTTGCTTCAACCAAATATTTACAAACTTTTTTAATTTGCAAATGTCTACTTGGCCTCACCGCTAAATTGGTGAATATTCTGCCGTGCGTTATCAACAAAACCAATGTAATTCCTTCAGTTAAAATCTAATATAACTCGATATACTTAATCTACAATGCTTGTGATGTTCAGAGACAACTTTCAGCAGTAATTTTTGGTAAAATACAAAATTTAGAATATAGAAAAACCAAGTTAATAATGTAATATAACATGTATGCATATAAATCTTCCTATTCTAGTGATCTTCTCCGATATGTCGACATTAAGTGATCATGGCTTCGCCAGTTTTTAATAAAAATATATAAATAAAAATCTCTACAAATAAAACAAATGCATAGGTCACTTACAAAATGTATCAGTAGAATCGTTTTACTGAACAGGATATTGTAAAAAGAATTACTTTATTATAGCAACTTTTGTGTGTAACTTGGAGCAGAGTGTTTTTGCTTTTGTTTTCTTTTTTTTTTGTAATTTTTGTTTCCCAGTTCAAACAGACAGGTCAAAAATATCCGGCATTTTGAATTTCCATATCTTATAATAAATTTGAAACCAACGCCGCCGCCGACCAATAGCGCAGCAGATACGCCTACCTCTGGCTCAATTGGCTCTTATCGGCTTTAAACATGAGCGGGTTGGCAGGCTAAGGCGGCACAAAAACCTACGCGTAATATTTTGGGTAGACAAATGTTTTCTACTTTATTGTAATTAATCTGATAAACTTAACCATTTTTGTGAAAATTAGTAAATGTTTAGTATTAAAATATAGCAAAATTATATACAAATAAGATTGAGTTTGTCACATTTGTGTGCTGGTGTATCCTCCGCTTTGCACATCGTTTCTTCTGATAAGCACTTATCCTCAGCTGAAAATCGGGCGACGCTGCTGTCGGGATAAATAAAAATTGTTCCACAGGCCAATTGTTCGAAGGCCTGAAGAACGCGTTGATAATTTAGCTCGGCTTGATACAGTCCCCTGTGTCCGACCTTTGGAACCAGAATGTTCCCAACCATCAATCCCGGCTTGGCTACCTTTAGCGTCGGGTCACTGCTTTGACTTGAAGGACCATCGGTCCATGCGGTCCACTTATACATATGTGTGTATTCAACCTTAACCAAATGATTTTTTTTTATGCAGAGTTTGTCTTGTCGAGAATCGAAACAGTGCTTACACCATGGTCGGACTTGGCAATTTTTTATTATTCTGTCAACATTGTTGGTCATTGGCCTTCCATAGCGCGGTGCATCTTTGTCATCATGGTTACCGGAACGGAATCGCCGAAATCATAATTACGCGTGATTGGCTACTGCGGTATCATGACCGTAAACACTGTTCACGTTTTCAGCCATCTGGCTTGCGTTTTCGACTTTATCGAAGTAAACTGCAAAATATGACGTATTTTCAGTTTACTGCCGCCCATCTTTGACGCGCGCTCAATTTTACTTGTCGAAGTAATTTTTTTAATACGATATTTTATCTTTCTGACGCCATCTACCGTAATTTGATATAAATTATACAATGCGAGATATGGGTCACTAAAGCCGCCTACTGGAAAAATAATGGATATAGTGCAAATTGATTTTCGTTTTGCTAAAGCTAATACTGATATTAAAGCAAAATATCTAAAAATTTTTCAAAATAAATTCTCAAAGGTTTTTCTGCTTTTGCAGTGGCGTGATGTGCTATACTCTCTTGCTTTGCTCCACAGTTCCCATATAGAGGCTACAGTAAATAGGATGAATAACGCCAATAAAAGACATAAAATGGCAAAAACAGCGAAGACGGCTAAACAAATAGGAACATAAAACAGAGGATTTTTTTCAAACACACATTTGAGTTTATACTTATATGTGTGTCTCTTAAAATGCAAACACGCGTATGCAACACAAATTTACAGACGTACAGCTATGAGGACTATCACAAAGTTCATATCCTTTAACAGTGGAGTTCGGTTATAGTGAATGTGAGAGGAGGTTACACGACTTTGGGCATATGAAGTGGCTGATTTTTTTTGTTTTTGCATTTGGATATTGAAAAACTATCTTCAGTTGTGACTAACTATAGAACAATGGTTAGCACACGAGACTATAGTATCACATACGGACACAATGCAGCCACATATCTTTTTCTGGCAGCGGTTACTTCGATGTACTGAAGAGCTTTTCTCGAAGCAGAACAATTGAGGTGTCTGGTGGTAACAGTTTGTTTTTGAAAATAGAATGTGAAATGTAAGTGAATTTGTGTTTTGCCTTGCGTTCTCAACTGACCGTAAACGTAATTTGAGATGGATTTTAAAATTCAATCGCGTACGAAATGCTATCGCGATTCTCGGGATGGACTACGGTCGAATAAAGCCAAGGAACATTTGTTCATTAACAGCACTATGCCATGCCGATACCTTTTATTTGTTGTACCCCAACATTGGTAAAATCAACTACATCAAATGTTATTGCAAAGTGATTTAACCTTAACATTTTGTCGACATAAAAGATGTCCACTGTAAATTTATCCACCCCCGAACATATGTATGTAATCTGCTTATGCTACTGATGATACATAGCACTTTCAGAATATTGAATTGCTTACTGCACGAAGAAAAGACTCAGGAATACGGAAATAGTGAAATCAAACATTTTCCTTAAAGCGATAAGTAAAACGTTTCGGGAACTACATGCACGTCACTCACATACACAGCATGAGGTATGAGTTGCTGCTGTTTGCTGTAATGCTATCAGTTGAGCTTTGTTGCAAGTTCTGGTATCTTAGGAAATGGAGAAAATGCAACTGCACAACGGCAGGCACATATCATAGTCAAGATTTACGAACCCATCAAAACTTATGGGTGGTATAAACGTGTTGGAAGTATGTCAGAAAACTGCATTTTATACTGCCATAAAGGCTGTCACTTAGAGAACGTTTTAGGAAAAACTTATATGTTTTAAAGTTTTTTTTTTTATTTTGAAACTACTAAAAAATAGAAACTGCATAAAGAACTTTACAGAAATAAACCGCCTAAATAAAGAACAATAATCGTTGTATGTTATGAGAGAGGAGAGCTTTTTACATGACATTTAAGTCCGATTGTTATAAAAATGTTGCAAATTCTTTGACCCGCAGCTTAAGACTTTATTATCTGACACCAGTCTTGGACAGCATTGAGTGCAGGAGACGAAAAATTCTAGATCTTTAATTTGCCATTCACCGTCGATGTACAACCGATAACTAATACATCTGCCAGGCAGAAAGCCTTGAATTCGAATGTTTATATATCTTTTTTAGGTTTAACCTTCAGTAACCCTGAATAGCCACAATCAACCAATAACGAAATATTTCTTATACCGAGCGAAAGATAGTTTTTATGAGGTCTTGGAAGAACGTTTCACTGGCAAGGACTTTATTTTTTTTTATTTATTTATTTATTTATTTATTTTTTTTTTTGAGGATTTTGGTGAAAACGACTTTTTGATTGGCTTAAACAGCCGACGAA
>JAHXMU010000798.1:545879-588465 GCA_019455685.1 Philornis downsi
CGAATTTGCACTTGGTAAAAGACACATACACAGTGACCAACGTGATAGGACGTGCGCTACTATCGCGCATGTGATCGTGGGTTTTATCAAAATAATTTTTTTTTCTTTGAGCAGCGGCATTTTGATGTGCTAGCGAACATTCCCATAAGTCGAACAATCGTCGAATCTAGTAGTAAAGGCTTGTCAAAAACTAATGTTTAGGGAGATCGTTAAGCAGGAGGACCCTGTCAGTGAGTCGAAAACTAGAATTCATTGTTAGAGCTTTTCTTATATTCCATTCGAGGTATAGAGTGCAAATTGTTTAAAAGCACGCATTTGAACAAAATAAATGTTTACGTTTCTCTAGCAATAATAGTTACCAAAACACAGATAATGAAGTGTTGGAAATTTAAAAATTGGGCCATGTTTGAAACTCATCCTAAGATTGTCTAATATCGATTTCAAAATATATTTTAAGTTATCAACGTTGGTGGGAATGTACGAGTGGTCTAAATAAAATCATTTCATTGAACTTTGGAAATACTCATATTGTATTTACAACTTTAGGAAGAAACTTTTCTAAACATATCTATGTCTATAATTAACACAGATGTAACTTTGAAAACCTTTGAAAATTTATCTTGCTTAGCATTGTAAAGCTAAAAACATCGACTGTAAGAAATCTAACATTCCTAGAATGTTAAATTACGTCAATGTTCTATTGCTTCATATCTCGGCAAATATGCATGATATGAAAAATCCTGTAGCGCTCATAAATTTACCATATCAGAAATGTTTTGTTTTCATGTCATAAATATTACTGCACTTTTGGCGGAGCAGGTCTGTTTTCCATATTTGTAACGTGTTTTATCAAAAACTAGTGCTATCTCGGAAAAATTGTTTGTGGCAGAGCAAGGGTCTCCATAAATTAATTATTAGAAATAAGATTTCAAATAGCTAGTAAATATAATTTTAGGCTTTATAGTTGTAAAGCAAACGCTTGGACGAACTAAGTAATTCTTTTCACATGACCGAAGGATTCTTTAAGTTACCAACTCACAACCTATAGCTTCAAATGAAGATACTGCGCTATATGGTTCTATTGGACCTGAACAATCAACTTTGTAGTTGACTCAAGTGCTTCCGGTAACTAAATGAATGAAAACCGGGAACAAATGTACGACATGTGCCGCATGATCTGAGCAATCAATTTTGTGGATAAGGACTTACATAAAGATTAAATAACACATTCTCGTGGAAATGGTGAAGGATGAAAGGAGTTGTTCAATTCAGTAACCAATGAAAAATGCGGTAAATAGTATGTGACATTTACGCTACGAAAATAGATAACGAGGAGGTGACCCATCCACATCCCCCCGCAACTAAATATACCGAAGAGTAAAAAAAGAATGGAACGACAACATCGTCATCTAAAAGGTCAGTTAAAGGTTAAGTAATATCTGCTACAGAGGGCAAGCAAATCAAAAAGGTGATAGAGACAAGATCTAGGAAGAAAAAAAACTAAATGGAAAAAAGCGTCGTTGAATCTTGTACCGCTGGTGCACGCTAAAGCTTAAGCTGCTAAGGAAAATAATTTTACACGAAAACGAAATTCTGAAAACTCAGATCTCGCCTAGACAATATTTGTGGTCATGATGGATGGGTTGTGCCGTACCATGGTTGAGTAGGAAGAAGTTGCAATCGTGTAATCAACTACTATATCTGTAGGCTAACGTTTTAAATGAAAGAGGGGAGAAACGAATTGTCGCTAAAAATAGCGGAAATGGAGCAAAAGCCCGCAAATTATACAAGAATGTAAGTAGATAGGAAGAAACATTGGACAAAGATAGAAATGGAGTAGGGTGTGTTATAAACATTAAGATAAAATAGAATTTTCTGTTTTCGGAGGGTGGTGTTAATGACATATTAACCATGCTAAAGCCAAAAGAAGATGATGGTTTCGACAGCCCGATACTTAAAAAAGTTTTAAAACAATTTTTGAGTTGTACATTCCAGCAAAGCTTTCATTTTAGGGAACTGTCTATCATGCTTTCTTTTCATAAAAGCGGATAAACTAGGCTCTTATATAATAAGCAGTTCCAGCCTAAAAACTATATAGAAACAAATGCTTACTAACATTCATAACAATACAACAAATACCAAACGCAAACAGATAACCGACTTAACCTTTATCTATACAGTTTTTCTTTACCCGCCGCTATTTTTCGAATAAGATTGTGATAGTTGTATAGATAAAATAATAAATCTAAGGGGCAGATCCAATTACGTTTAAATCGTGTATTTGTTTCCAATAACGTTTAAACCGTGTATTTGTTTCCAATGAAAAAGTATACACTGAAATGTATTGTTAATTTGTAAAAGCAAAGTTTAGCCCTTTAGGCCGCATACTTTTTCTTACTTGAGCGATTTTGCCACACTTGCTGCCCGCAGCATAGCGGGCGACATGCATGTTCGTTGTTAGATAAGTTAGTTTGTCAATGTCAATGGCAACAGGACTTCTTCTAAGTGATATAAAGACTTATTGTATTAGGCTAACCATATTCATAATTATGTCGGTAAAATATGGATGCTTCCATTCCATATCTGTCAGTTATCATCGTATATTGCTTTCAATTAACTTGTAAGTATAACAATAAAAAAAAAAAATTAAAAATAACTCGTTTACAAGTTTCACATGTTTTTTCTATACTGGCCCAATTTTTCCCACTTGTTGGCCGCCATAGTTATTTGGATTATGCACTTGGTTATTTTCCACACCTTTTTTTGATTTTCCCATGGAAAATCTGTGAAAATCTGCTTTCAAAATTAGGCTGGGCTCTTGAAAAAGTATTAGTTGGAATAGTTTCTAATCGTACATATCATATGGCTCCTAATCGTATGTTGGTGCTTTCCATTACAAAATAAACGATAAAATTGTTTGAAAATTATTTAAAAATTCGCGTTTTCCTAGAGGTGGGTGGATTTCAACCTCTTATGGCATATGTGGCGCATTTTGTGCCATGGACGAGGTACCGGCTCATTGCCAGATAAATGGGCACATGACAAAATGTCTTTATTCTCATGGTCCTGTTCGTCAGCATACACTGCTTTTAATAAGCGAATACATGTTAAAATTGCCAAGAAAATTTGAAAAATTACCACTCCGTCTTTGTATGAGCAAGTTTTTTTTTCCTGCTTAATCAAATTTGGTCAGTTCTGAACTGAATCTGCACATGACTGTTTGACATTTTCTGGCAAAATTTCATACCCCTGCCTCAGGCGGTTCGGTCTCCGCCATTCCTTCAATAAATATGGAAATAAACGGGTGGACAGATAACTCGACCGATGTGAAATAAGAAAAAGTTTCAAATGTACTCCTACAAAATTAAATCTAACTTGTTTAAAATTGGTTCTCAAAGTATTTCAGCTCTACGCGTCTGATTTCGTGAGCTAGACGACTTTTAACATACTTTTAAAAATCTAGCTATATTACTCTATATTTTGCTTTTGCTGCAATGAATGCCCTCGTCTGCTTCCATTGGTTTCTCCATGTAGTTACCATATTACCTTCACAAATCTTTCTTTGTTACCACTGGTCCTTAATAAATTTGATCAATTTTTTTTGCACATACCTATACAGGCCCTGTGAAGTGTAAAAATCAACAACCGATATTGAGAGATGTAGACTGAAAATGCCGCATACACATATCCCACAAATGAAGAATATAATCTTTACTGCTAAAAGAAATCCATAAATACTTTTACCTTTATCATAACCTTTTCCTTAAAAATATGTGCATATATTTGCAGATGCAAGTTAACATATGGTATTCATTTCGATATTTCATTCAAATTCAAAATTATGCTTTTCAATCTGATATCTACTTCCATCAACGATTTACAAGTCAAACTGTTATACTTCACTACCCAATCAAATAGAGTTTATGCTGGGTAAGTCTTTCCAGCTGTCCAAACCAAATTTGCAACCAGTATAACTTTCTTGAGCATAAATTTCAATTCAATCGCTTTCAATTTAAAGCCTTTAATATTTATGTGTTTCTGCATTTACGGAAGTGATTGCTTAGCTGTGTTTGTTTGTGCACATATCAGTTTACCATTCATATGCA
Organism: Philornis downsi; assembly: GCA_019455685.1. Lineage (NCBI taxonomy): Eukaryota > Metazoa > Arthropoda > Insecta > Diptera > Muscidae > Philornis > Philornis downsi. Next base: position 549,986 of record JAHXMU010000798.1, read on the forward strand.
CACGAGTGTTGTGCAACCCAGTGGCATGCCACTTTATCTTACATTCTTGGTTGGAAATCTTATGCATTCCTCATGCTCATTGACCCCTTTCTATTGCATTTGAGAGCCTTAAGTCAGAAATCTGTGTTAGAATTTATGCATTACTCGCAGTAATTTCTAGTTTTAATTTTATAGATTTATTGAGTGATTTTTCGAGAATTTATTATATTCAATTTATTGTGAATAGAGAACAAAATGCTATGCCATTGACTGCAGATGGTAAGAACTTAAAGAAATTAAGTTACGTGATGCCATGAAATCAAAAACATTTAGGAAATACCCTATGTATACCCTTTACAATTCTAAATATTTATATTATAAACTATTTTGAAACGTAATCTTGAACAGAGGGTTAGAATTTACAAAAAGTCAAAGTAGGCTTTAAAGTGAATACACCCTTTGAGGCTAATTTGAACTCACAGCCTTTATTTGATGAATGAATCTGGTTCAAACCTAAATGAGTTATAAATTGTTGAATGGAATATATTGCATACAAGGATAAAATTCAGTAACTTTGAGTTTCGCACAATATCTTTTTTATTTATCAGTATGAATGTTTGTTGCCTGCTAATCAACAATGTTTGTCGAAACCCTCAAATGGAAAATTGTTTCCTCGACGACTTCTTCGGTTGAATCAACACTTTTTCTTGTCCCCCGCTTTCTAGACTATGGTAAAAATAAATCTATTATTTTTCCAACAGATTGCTAACTGTATGTCACGTTGCTCAAGTGCGATCGGTCACGCTAGATGCCATTAGAAAGATAAGATTTCATACTCAAAACAACACTCAGATAGTTTTGTGATTGCTCGACTCAGTATTGTTTGAGAGCGCGTCAAAGAGAAAAAATGTGCTGTTTATACTCGTATATATTTATATATATATATATATATATATATATATATATATATAAATTTTATTTTTTTTTTTTTTTTTTTTTGTTGCAAAGGCGAAAAGGTGGACCAGACGGCAGAAAATATGAATAATATTTACGGCCTTGATGCTACAACAACCAATCACCCACAGTTTTGGTTTCGTCGATTCCTTTCCAGTAATTTTGTTGTCAAATGCGCCATGCTGTGGAAAGTCAATTGCGCTGTTTCGTTTGTTAAACATTGCACAAAAAACAAAAAAAAAATCCGTTCGAAACCGCTTAATTAAGGCTGGGTACAAAAATAAACCTGATGTATGGATGCTACACGAGAATCGCTGCTTAGTTGTTAACAAATTAGACTAATTTCTATAGCAGATGGTGGCGACTGGCGATAAAAAGTGGGTAACTTACGACAACTTCAAGTGAGACTTTTACCTTCTGCTTCTCAATCATGTACCAATGATTAGAAAATGATCTGAGCCAAATGGATGAGCTGGTGGTGGTTCTTCAACAAGTTTTGGATAATTGAAAGCGTGTCCATTGACAGGAAACTGTGTGTTGTACTAATCTTTGAAAACCCCAGCCAAATGCTTGCGCCGACTATACTTCTCCCAGACATTGAGAATAAATCCATTATGATACCAAATTTTGTCACCTGCCCGAATATTATTACCCCAAACGGATTTAGTAAGCGTTTATTAGCAAAGCCCCCTCTTTAAGAACAAAAATCAATATGCGCACCATTAGTTTCACTTATCTTGCATTAGTCTTCACTTTTGTATTCTAAAATGATTGCCTGAATATGTACACATATGGTCAAAATAATAGTACACCCTATTTTTTTAAGGCTTCTAAGCAAAAATGTATTTAAATTAAAAGAAAAAACAAATACTAATTTCTAAACAATAAAACAATAACAAAAAACAAGAATTAAATTCAATATTTTTCAAAAAGTACGAAATTAATCAAAAAAAAAAAAAAAATTGGACAAAATAATAAGTACATTAAGTTAAAATAAGCAAAAAATTAAAAAAAATAAATATTTTTCTGCTTAATTGGCTGAGTTTTGTTAAAATATACCTTTTATTTTCAATTATTTCGTTGACTCTTTTTGGCATGCTGGCAATAAGCTTCCTGCAGGTTTCTGCTGGTATTTCATACCAAGTTTTTTAAACAAAATTCCATAACTGATCCTTATTTTTAAAAACCTCCTTTCCAATTCTTTGTTTTAACTCTCCCCAAAGATTTTCGATTGAATTTAAGTCCGGAGATTGACTTGGCCAGTCAAGAAGGGCAACATTATTATCTTGGAACCAATCATTTACCAACATAGAAGTATGCTTCGGATCGTTATCCCGCTGGAATGTTCATCTCTGAGGCGTAGTTCAACATCGTATTTTCCAAGATATCTTTGTAGTGGAATCTGGTCATAGTGTACCACGAGAAACAACCGTCTTCTTTGTAAAGCGAACATGGAATACCTTGCCCTTAGGGTGTCGAACATTCCGGACACAGTCGTTTCCAAATACATTAATTTTTGTTTCATCGCTCCGCAAACTGTTTCTCCATTTTTTTCACCGTCTTTTCCGGACGAATTGGAATGACTTCTTGCAAACGCCAATCTAGACTTTAAATTTTTTTTATCTAAGCAAAGGAACTCTTCTGGCTGTCCGACCTGGTAAATGTGCTTCTTGTAGTCTACGACGAACCGTTCGCGATGAAATTACATTTCCAATTTCTGTTGAAATCGCTCCTAAAGACACAAACGGATCCTTCTTCGCAGGTGTTACAACACGGATATTTGTTGTTTTTGAGGTTTTTTTTTTGGTCTTCCGCGAGTTTCGGCGGGCTTTTTAGGCTTTAAAACATTTTGTGCAAAAAACAGCGACCGATTCATAGTTTCTGCTTTAGAACGAAGACTATGGCCACATTCTCTTAGTCTTCAAACAATTTTTCTCTCCTCCGGAGAAACTCGACCCATGGCTGATTATTTTTACTATATATTTTGTTATGAATAAAGATAAACAATAGTAAAATAGCTTACCTTTCCAAAATGACTACAGCAGACTGCGAAAATATTAAAGTATTGAGCAATGTATTTATTATTTGGTCCAAGTACTGAAATCACACCTGAACAAAACTAACTCACAATGAAAACAACGACAAAGCCCCAGTTTTGTTTTTGCTTTTAAAGGCGTCACCATATTAAAGTTATTTAAATAAAAAAGAATTGCCATGTTTACTTTCCGTTAAAGTAACTAAAATTAATCATAAAGCAACAAAAAGCATGTGTACTTATTTTTTCAACAACATGTGTATAATTTCCAATTGCAGGGAAGCCGGCAAGCGCTTATTAACGAGTACCCTCTTCAAGAACAAAAATCAATATGCGCACCATTAGTCTCACCTATCTTGCATTATGTCGTAGAATCCTGGGTGGTAATCACTCTTATGAATGGAATGTTTTTGGAAGTCTTTAAACAGAATCACTTTTTTATTCTAAAATGATTCCTTGAACATGCACAATTTCCAATTGCAAGGAAGCCATTTTAAATAACTTTGAAGCATAGTAACAAATGCAGTGCAAGATGCCAAACTACCAAATTGCAAAAACCAGGGGATGTCTGTCTTTGTTGACGGTTGGACCCAGCAGAAGAAATTCATAATACACAAACCACGATAATCGAAAAAAACTGTCAGCATAATCTCGATTTCTGATCGACTATGTGCGCGATATTCTCTTGATTGGCGGTGGCACTCACCCTATTTTGTCGGATGTTCTAAATCACATTGGTAGATCCATGTCTCCCATGACCATGAGTTTTACAACTACCTAAAAAAATAACCTTTTTAAAAAATTTTAAGGTGACAGTGGTTTTTTGCAGAAAAATTGGTTCTTTTTTGTGGCAATCGAAATTTTTTGTGCCAGTGGAGACCAATAAAATCATTTAATATGGATTTGACTGATTAGTTCAAAATGTCAACATCACCACCAAAGGTGCGAATTATTAATCGAAGATTTTTGGCTCGGAATTTTAGGTTTGATATTGAATGGTAAAGGTTGGTGGACATTCGGCACGCTCTTTGTCTCCAAATGGTTCACGGTCTTCTTTGATCTGTTTGTGCCACCTGCAAAGATTTCTTGCCGACAAAATTTGTTCACCGAAAACCTTTTGCAATATTTGAAATGTTTCCGCAACTGAAATTCCATTTCGAAAACAAAATTTGAAGCAAATTTTTTGCTCAATGAAATCATGCATTGTATAAATTCTGAAATCTTTGTTTGCATGGTACAAACCCAAATTTATCACTAATGCTGTGATATTAGCACAGATATCTATTAAGTATTTCTAAAATTTGATATACCTGCGTATTGCTTACGAATTACTTCTGAAAATTGATGGCAAATATGAACAGTTCCGATCAGATACCATCTTTCAAATGATGCATATGGAATATTATTGTTTCGTAGTTTCCTGAACTTCAACAACTGACTTCCGACTCCAACATTTATTCACCCAAATTGCCTTTAAAACGTTCTTAAAACCATCCACATCTTAATTAATTTTTCAGCATTACAACTGTGGCTGAACATGTAAAGGTAACAACATAAAAATGAATCATAAAAATTCAGTCCTTTCAGTATTCAGGCTTTGTTTTCTTTTGAATTTGCTCTATTTGGCATAATTATATTAAAAGTTCTGTGTTTATGAATAATTGCAAGTGGAATAAATGTATGTTATGGCCGTTAGTATTGTAGCTCCTAGTATGTGCTCGTACAGCAGAATGTACTAAAAATAATCTGATTTATTCATTGTTCAAAATATTGCTGACTAAAAAAACGGCGACGTATCGCATTTTCGGAAGGCAAATTAGTTATTCCAGTAATTGATAGGTTAACAAGAATCGACAACAAATTAATAACAACTGATTGATAGCTACTACATCTAGCTGAATTTTTCTCGATACTTAGCTGTAGCTCGGCTGGTACGATTTCACTGTATTATAAAATTGTTTTACATTGTTATTTTAGTTTATTTTGAGACTTAATGACAGTAACAATAAAGACAACAACATAAGAACAAATCACAATACTTTAGTCCTTGCATTATTCAAGCTTCCTACGTAAACCTATTTTTATTTCCTTTGATTTTCATCCTTTTAAAAGCATCACTCTTGTGTGGCACATTTAGGTCGAAAAAATAATCCTAATGTAATATACTATATCATGTGGACAAATCCAATGGTCCGTTCAATGATAACAGGGCTAATTTTAGATTGTAAATGCCGAAATGGTTAACAAACCTTCGCATCATGTACGGTACAGGAGTTTTGAAAACAAAAAAAAAAAAAGGAAAATTTTGCTTTCAAAGGTCTAAAGTTCGATAGCTATTTTAATGTCATTTTACATCTTTTGCCAACTTTTTACTGGTTTTATCGTAACACAATTAACACTTTACGGTCTGGACGTAGTTTCGCTCTGCCAATCAACCCTTACATCTGCCATTGCTCTTAACACATGAGTTGGTCAATTGGTTGGTTGCTGTGTTTATCTATGGCCAGCAATTTTAAAACAGTAGAGTGTAAAAGTTGGAATAAAATGCATTTGCATATTAAAAGTTAACATTTTTTAAAAGTTCAAAGAGAAAATCACAGGAATAATTCTATAAATTTGTGTTCCTTTTTAAGAATTTTTTGTTATTGTCAGAAAGTTCACCGCTGCACACCTGTGTATGTCATGCTGGAGACTTCTTTCATCAGACTTTTGGCATTAAAGTACTCGTAAAGCGAATTGTTTTAAACCTTTCAAAGCCTTTTATCTAAGCAGTCACTTGAAACTACCCATCTCTAAAGTTTAACAAAACCATTTTGTCAATCCTCAATCAGTTACATTTCGTCAAACTTTAATTAAAGACCAATTAGTGTTTAAAAAAGTTTTACGGTCGGATTTTTTATGTCTGCTCCCATTCTGCGGCAATAAATTGCCATCAATGTCTACGCACCCAAGGGGCGATCTGGCGCACAATATAAGTGTACATGTGGCTGATCCTGGCAAGCGGTTGGAACAATGACCGCCTGCAAAAAGAAACAACGTATACAAAATGCTTGTTCATTTCAACAAATCAAGGAGTTGCACACAGCATCAAGTGGCACGATAATGAGTTTAACGCTGTGGTCTGACAAATCGTTCCGTTCTTTACTCCGGCCAATGCTGACATCGGTGGGTGGTGACCGAGAAGGTCATGCCATGTCCCGAGATGAAAGCAAAGCGCACACACATACACAAAGCGAAGTCGAGCACAAAGAAAATTGAAACATTTTGTCAGAGCAAAAAAAAAAAAAGAGGTTAAGTCAAACACAAAAGGATGTGTTCTACTTCTGCCACCAGCCCTCCGGTCGTCTTACGGCCTCAAAACATTGCAGCAGCAATGAAATTGAGTTAAGGACACATAAATCAATTTCGAGGATTTAAATTTTCATTTAAACTTTGTTTGGAGCAAAAGTATTTTTTTACAGTTATTTTCGTTAACAGCCGATAATATTGTTTGCCAAGAGAATCGTGTGAAAATGATATAGCTTGTAGAGATAATTTAATCAAGCAGAATGCAAAAGCGTGTCTCAGGACAGTGACATATTTTGTTTCATCCAGCATCAGATAATGCATATATCATGTTGCCATTTACAAATTACAAATTTGTCAGAGTAAATTTTTGTACTGACGTTACACTGAAATCACTTTTATTACTATTCACATATTTTGCGTAGATTTTTTTCTCATCGTATGGAAGAAAGTTATCGAAACCTGCCAGCCTTGTGTAGATAAAAAAAAACAAGTTTATTTAATAATCTTAAAACTGGACTTTTAGTGAATAGAAGTAGTAGTATTTTGAATCTTATGAATCAGAATTTCTTTATGATCTCTCTATAATTCAATTTTTCCACACAAAGTAGTAAAAAAAATTATATGGAAACTACGAAAAACTTAATTGTAGGAAAAAGTAATTCTTTATATTGTGGAGTTCGCCAATTCAATATTTTGCCACTTTGGATAAAACAACCATAAATTTAGGGAAAATCGGATATCTCTTAGGAGTAGCGTAATTTGGTCAATCATCGTGGTTTTTGGAATCTTTCGTTTCTATGTGAGTATTTGCAAACCCTATACTTTTACATGGACTTCCAAGAAAATTGGGAAATAGCTCTAATTTAGTCACGTTGTAAAATCCAAATCTCAATCTGGTAGCTGACGAGACAAGTAGGAATTTTTCTCGACTTGAGTCAGAGATTCTTTTGTAAGGTATAGTAAAAAGAAATCCAATTTCTTCCAACAGACGGGCTTGGTAAACTGTACCAACTAACGTAGTATAGCCCCAAAAATTTTGGATCCGCGTTATTATGAATGATAAGATTTCTTACTTAGCAGTTTAGTGAGTGATTGCGTAAGCACTGCTGCGAATGATATGGACCAAAAACTGTTTGAAAGCACTTGAATAAGGCTGGATATAAAAAGAACCGCCATAATGTTTGGATGCCACACATTCTAAAGCAAAAACACTTGATGGTCCCGGTTTCAATCTGCAAATCGCTGCTGAATTGCAACAAAATCTAAACATTTCTGAAGCGAATGGTGACTGGTGATAAAAAGTGGAATCATTTAGTACGAGCTGCTCTCCCACAGCCAAACCTTTAATTCGGATACTGTCGACAATTGGACCATTTGAAGAAAGCAATCACTATTGAGCGGCCTTCAGGACAACGTCGAATAAAACACACCGACAATGACTCGCCAGAATGCATCCACTTTATAATCCAAATCTGGCACCACCGGTTGTTTCTTTAGCGAATGAATTCCCTGGTGACATAATCGCTTCCAGATTCAATTTTTTGTCAAAAGGGGCGAGGGCTAAAAAATGCAAGCAAGTCATCAAACAAAACGTTGCATATTTGACCTAAACAACATCATTCCAATTATGCTAAATAAAAACTCCAATTCATGCAAAAATAACGTCAATTGCAACACATTCTTTTTCTTTTGTATATGTAATCTTAATCGAATTTAACAGGCATCTACGACTAGATTCAAGATTTTTCTTCCAATTGTACGAAAATGGAAATGTTGTATAGATGTGTGATACAAACATTATTTGAATATTATTTTTGTGGACTAAATGACGTCTGCTTGGTGGTGAACAGAATAATGTAAACTGCAGTAGGGTCAAGTAGACATCTCCAAATTGCTTTTAAGTATTTGGTCGGAGTAGAAATGAATTCAGTAATCGCCCACAAGAGATCTTCAGATCCTTTTGTGACCGAATCGACGCTCTTGGTACATCATCAGTTGTATATATATATATACATACTCGTATAAGCAGATTGTACTTACGAAGGCGGTCCTAAAGCTAGCCGAACTAAGTGTGGATGGTGCCTATAGTTAAAAAAAAATTACTTCTGTGAAAAGTGGTAACCTTTTAAAATGTATGTTCAAGGCGCCACGTTGTTTATTATTTTTATTTAAGCTAACAAAATAAATGATCTCAGTGAATTTGTAAACATGGGAGAAATTGGTCACCGTCATGTAATTCAATATTTTCATTTGAACGGTCTCAGCCCAACCAATATTAAATCGCACTTAATTCTACTCAGGGGGTCTGATCTTCGTTTACGACTGTAAAATATTGGGTAGCAGAGGCCGTATGAGCTGTCAAGGCAAACACCATAGTGGTCGGCCAATTGAGGTGTCCACGCCAGACATGGCTAAGAATATCCACAAAATGGTATTGGATGATCATCGGCTGAAGTTGCATTAGCTAGCTGAAATGATAGACATCTCAAAAAGTGTTACACATCGTATATTGACCGAAGATTTGGTAATGAGAAGGCTGTACGCAACATGGGTGCCGCGTTTGCTTTCCATATAGCAGAAACAGCATCGTGAAGATGTTTCAGTAGAGTGCTTGGCGATGTTTCACCGTAGTAAACCGGAATTTCTGCGTCGATTTATAACCATGGATGTGAAATGGATCAACCACTTCACACCTGAGACAAAGGAACATTCAAAGCAGTCGACTGGAATGGGAGAATCGTGTACAAAGAAGGCGAAGACGGTTCCATCTACAGGCAAGGTCATAGCGTCTGTTTTTTTAGAATGAACATGGGATTATTCTTATTTATTATCATCAGAAAGGAAAACAGCATCAACGGCGAATATTGTGCTAATTTATTGTAGCGTTTAGGTGATGACATTATGGAAAAAGTGTGCATTTGGCTAAAAAGGAAGTGTTGTTTCATCAAGACAATTGGATAGTTCATACTTCTACTATTAAGATGGCCAAAATTACTGAATTAAATTTCGAATCGCTTCATCACGCACCTTATTCGCCAGATTTAGCTCTCCCTGCTTATTTTCTGTTTCCAACCTGGACCAAATAGTAAAAGATTTTCCAACACTAAAGAAGTCATGACTATTTTAAAGAATTTGACAGCTATTACTATAAACAGGGTATACAAGCTATCGAATATAACACAAAAAGCATATCGAGCTAAACGGAGGCTATGCTGAAAAATGAATAAAATTTTTCCTAATTTTGTTGTGTTTTCAAGTTTTGGAACCACCCTCGTATGCGAATTAGATATCAACGGAAAATGTTCAGCTTTACATCGTCCTCGTATGCGAAGTAGATATCACCCGAAAATGTCTAGCTTTAAGTTCAGTGAACTTTTTCCTTCACATCAATCAACAATGAGAATGGATGTCTGGTTTTTCAGTACGAATTAATGAAACTTTAAATGAGAATTTACCGCTGTGTTGGCAGTAAATATATAAAAAAACTGGAAGCCTTAATTTGAGGTTATATGAACACCTTGTTACAGCATTCTTCTAAGGGTTAAGGACTTTGAATCTTTTTTTAATATCATTTTGGGAAGCTTTTGAGAGTATAAAGAAAATTAAAATAACTCATGTTCTTGTAAGTTTTTAAAAAGCAACTGAAATAAGAAATGTGTGTATTTATTAATTTGTTTTATTATTATTATTATTATTACTATTAATTTATTTATTTTATTAATATATTTCTACTATTTCCCAGATGTAATCTGGTATTTAATTCGCATTACTAAAATTTTATGAATTTCGTTCTAAAGTATTATCAAAGTGTGTGTTTTTTTTTCAATTTTCTTATATAGCATATGAATATATTCTTATATGAATATTTAACATATTGCTAAATTTTTACAATTTAAGAAAAGTTTTAAAAACAGCCCTGGCACCGTCCACTTTTTACTCCAACATACGAGTATATCCTTTTAGGCGAGTTGCATATGAACCAAGTCTCTTCTGGCATACCACATGGGATTCATTAGATGTCATCGTTCAAAATTGTTGGTTGTATGGGCGGTGCCACGCACCTCTGTTCAATCAAATCCTAATATAGCCTATGATTTCTTCCTGGGCGATATAAATATTCTGTGAAAGTTTCGTGACAATCAGTCTATTAGTTTAGACACTTTTTCGAGGCAGATATACAAGCATGCAAATGTGCAAACATTTAATTTTATTTATGTGGTTTTTTGTAAAAAAAAGACCTGAATAGCTACAAAATTGGTTTTTGATTTATGTAACTACTCTAACTGAAATTTTTCTTTTCTGATTTCAGGGGTGTTGACCACTTGACCTTAAAACAAGGTAAGTCTGAAAAACATTTCTGTTGTGTGAAATATTTGATTTCAAATATTGTGAAAATCTGAACATTTTATTTATTTGCACGCATGCCAGCACGCATGCTGCTGATACAACTGTAATGCTGTGATTATTTAAGATATTTGGTCGAAGTGTGAAATATATTAATGTTTTCTGACTTTTTCTTCGAATTTATTTCTTTGTCTGCAAATTAAATAATCCAATTCATATTTTAAATCATTAAATTTAAGTTATACTGCGAAAACTGCAGCTATATAATTAGTGGACGAACTAGTTGTTTGTTCGTGTCTTACTTAATGTCACCTTTCTCTTGTTTTGTTCCCCAAATATTATGCATCCACATTAAATAATTTATTTATTTATTATGAACCGAAAACAGACAATATTTTAATTGAACTTTAACACAAGTTTGCAAGAAAAGAAACATTCTCTGCCTTTACCGGCATATCGAATTACGCGATTATTAGGTCATCCTTTCTGATCCTTTCCCTCCCACTGGAAAATTAATGCTGTTGCTTATACAGAAACGTTCACTCAGACAAACCCAATTTTTCTGCTGACCTAATTTAAGTAAACCTTGGCACGCCCTTTTTGGCATGTGCCATACAAATACACAACATTCATATCCCAAGGGGTTTCAGATCATACCACCACCATTCACATTGCGTTCTTCATTTTGCTATTATCCTTAAGATGTGTTAACCAATGTACTTGCTTGCGATGTACATACTTGTACGTACAACACATAATCTGAAGTACGGCACAGTGAATGAATGATATGGAACATTTCCTGCTGTTTCATTTTCATGTAGCTTCCACTTTAGTGGTTTATTTCAAAAATAAACAACATTTTATTTCCGCTTCAATTTTTATTAAATACTCGTGAGTGTATTTATGGTTACACCTAATGTACTCAGTGACATATAAACGATAACATTGTTGTGTATGTAGGATATGTGTGTGTTCTTGGATACACTATTTACGATACGGAGTGAATATCGTAGCAGTGGTGGAGCGTAAGCCTGAGATTACGAGGCGTGTTTGGAGTAAAGAGAAATGGTAGGTGGTGATATCGTGGTTGGTTGTCCAACCTGAAACATTAACTAGTTACCAGCGCAGACATTCTCACCAGTTAATTTAATTCTTCTCTTTGTCTGAGATGACATTGTATTGTATGAGAATTGCATACGAGGTAGCGACAAGCAATTCATTATTGAAGGCTTTATTTTGCCATTGTTAGAATGATTTGATTTAGGTCCAATAAGCACCGTTTTGTTCCATAACTTATCGGCAGTTTTAATGGTATTTCCATTATGCCCGTCTCATAGAAGCCCTCGTCTCTATTCATATATGTATTGAGGCGATTTGTTTGCCACCAAATTCATTTGACATGTGATGCATAAGGACCTTCAAGCCAAGCTCCTGAAGTTTCTGACGAGTCACTATGGCTGAGTGTGCCCCGGCATCGTCTGGATGAAACACAATTCCTGTCATAATTGGCCAAAGCTTGCCACTTCTAGGCGATTGCTTTCTTCACGCTGTTCAATTGTTTACAGTACAACTCCAAATTAATATTTTCTCCATAGGGGATTCCCTGCCAATCCCATCAAGCACACAAAATCTTTCTGACCGTCAATCCTGGCGATGCCACCATTTGAACCCTTTCACCCCTCTTCGACTGATGACTGTGTACAATTGCCATTGCCGTAGATAACCCGTTTGTCATCACCACCCAACAGCTCTACTATGTGTATTTTAGGGAATCTGGAGAATTTCCTTTCGTTTAGTCCTATATATACAACTCGTTGTCGAGAACATTGGTTCGATTCCCATTTAAAAAAAATATAATTCCTAACAATTAAAGTAGAACATTCCTATAAGGTGCTCCGAAGACATACTTTTTGGTAGAAAATGTGAAGAAGCCCCATTTTAAGTTTTAGGCGAAAATATTTGTTTACATGATGACGGGCGTACTAAGTCTGTCATTTCATTTTTAAAAACTGCAAATATTCAGTACTCGCTTTAAGAATCTTTGTCGCTAATATCCGTCCCCAATGTTGTAGACTGCAATCAATCAATGGCACAGGGTGTATAAACTTCGATCCTATAGAACATGAGGTACCTTCCCAGTTCAGTGCCTGTCTGCTGATTTCATATAGAAAGTTTGGAAACCATCCGAATCTGATGTTGTGTTAAAAATAATCCTTAAGGATGTTTTTTCATAAGCAATTTTAGTGCATTGTTTACATTGGGAACATAATTTTTAGTGGAACTTTTTTCTGATATTATGAGGAAATATATTTTTTTTTTGGAACAAAAAGTGAAAAATTGCAGCCGAAGATTTGAATTTTCGTCACGCTTACATCATTTGTGAATATATGGAGAAGATGCATCACAAAATAATGCTTCGTTCCTATGACAAGCCTATGTTAATTTTATTTATGATTACGCAATTTTTTTCACTACTTCCCCATAATAAAATGTGATGAATGTTTGCTTCCTTGGATGCACTTTTTTGCTGGATCGTGATACAGTTTTTCAAAAATGCATCAACTGCTTGTGATATTTCCGACAGAAATTACCTACTTAGTTCATATATTCTTAAATTAATTTTCTTGTGGTATTTCGTCTCAAAAATTTGAACTTTTTCGCTTATGCTTGTTGCTTTCTGATACCTTTCTTAGAATTCCTATTTGCAATAGATCTTCAGAAAATACTCAAGTGCAGTAAGCTTAGGACAGATCTGGCTGCGCGGCAAGTTGGATCCTCTGGTTGAAACCGCCCTCAATGTTAATATGGATTTTCTTTCGTTGTTGTTCTGTCAAAGAGAACTACTTCAGTACCTTTTTGCAACAATTTAATAGCAAAATTCATCAGCCACCATGTATAAGTATATCAGAGGCCTGACATAGAACTAGAAAGTTTATTCCGCCACTGACTATGAAAAAACATAGATAATTGTTATGTGTATACATATATTCTCACTGCTCTCAAAATGTATGTGGTATATGAGTATGAAATACATACATGTATATATTTTATACATACATATATATATATATATATATACATGATACATGAAACACAGTCCATTACTACTTGTCCTAAGTGTCTGATGTCGATACACAACAGATATATCACACCATCTTTGCTCTTGGTGGCCACATTACATGACCGACCTGCTACTACTCGATGATGGCGCTGATGTTATCCATCCTTTACATGTCTCAAACGAAGTATCATCTAGGCTAAAGGGAGGAGAATAGATGGGCAAAGTTGGTCACATTCACAACATGCCCAAAACCATAAACCCTAATAACCCAACTTGCTTAGTTCAGTTGCTTGCTTAGAGTACTGGCCTGGGATGTGTTGAATGCACACATTCACGTCTGATGGGAATAACTCAGCAAAGGAGGAGTAGATAACATTAATTATTTACTGAAAAACATCACATTTACGTCAAAACATATTATCTACTGTGTCTTGGTAAATGAGCGTTTCGCAATACCAACCCCATGACTTTGCAAAGCGCGCGATAAGCAATTTCATTACAAACCATTATCGGCGTAAATCAACTATTGATTTAACGGCAAATACCCGCATAAACAAACCATCATCGGTGCAATAGAAATTTATAAGTGAGTGCTCACTCAAATGCCTTTGAGCTGAAGCAAAAAAATTAATGAACTCTTCTTGATAGCTAACGAAGCAGTGATCAAATTCATTCCTCTTGGACGGCTTTCGATGAGTTCGTTTGGAAAAGGGGGTGGTCTCACATGTTTTGTATTTTTCTTTTTCAAAATTGTAGAAAATTCACATGTATTTTGATAATGAAATGTCGTTTAATGTCGTAATGATAAAAGTTGTTCATAAAACTTTAATGCGAAAAAGGGGGATATTAAATTGCATAGAAAATTTAACAGTTCTACACATGAGTTATTGATTTTTATCGAACTTGTGGTGGGCACATAAAACATGCAATAGAGATGCACGTTTCCAATGTTTGTGGAGATTAAAAAAAAAGTTATGTTAATATGTAAATATCCACGCAAATCTATTTAATACACTCCAGCTAAAATTAGAACAAACTAAAATAGCCAATATACCGTATTGTGGCCCAGCAGGAAACATCCACACCTTTTTGTGTGTCAATAACTAAATGAAACCATTACGCAACATATGGTAAATATTAATATAGCAGCAGCTTCAGAAATTGCGTTATATTATCTCTATATTTAAGCATTACATGAAATTATAGTTGAGTATTTTGAAAAATGTTGTTTGAATATTTTTTGAAGGGAAAAAATCTCTCCCCAGGCTCGCTATAGTCCTATCATTTTTTTATCACAATTTTAATTATCACAATTTTTTCAATTTCAATTTCAATTTTATTCATCCAATATTTTGTTGTACAGAAAATGTATATAAAAATATGTTAGTGAGGTCAAATCGTACGATTTTTACAACAAATAGCACTTATAATTTTATAAAATCTGTTAGTAAATTTATGGCAACATTGGAAAGGAAAAGGAGAAAAACCTTTATATAATTATAATTATGGAAAATGGGTTTTCAAATATTTATAAAAAAATTAGTGTTTATAGTATGATTATTAATGAAAATAATCTGTTATAAGACAAATTTTAATTATCACAAAGATCGGTCCAACCTATGAAATTAGTACTCATAATTGATCAAGTAGGTTAGAAGTTATTGTCTACCATACTATACGCCGCATGTAGATAAAAATCCTTAGCGCTTCAGTATTCTACGTTTCTTTTCTTATGCGTCACAGCATATTGCGATATTATTTCAAAAACAACCGAGTTTTGGTTGCCCTCTTCTGCGCCATCCATCCAACTTTCATCGACTTCTCTATCGACAACTTTTCATAATGGAGCGTTTGGGTCTGTCCCCATAACATGGGCGTAATCGTTGTATTTTCCTGCGCTTAACCACATCTTTGCCGGTATATAGCTCACAAAGCTCAAGGTTTATGTTAACCCGTTAATCTCCGTTAATTATAATCGTTCCATATATTTTCTGTGTTTTTTTCCTTTCGAAGACTGCCAGTACTGATTTATGCGTTTATGCCATAATCAGAACTTTGCCAGGATTTTGCGCTTTACAGCTAGACAAGAGAAACTAACGTCGAATTTTTGTTTATCAGGAGATCTCTCTGTCAATAAATCGCCTGGTTAGCCCATAGTAATGTCTGTACGCCTTCTCTTAATCTCCACGCCAACATCTTTAGTTTTATTCACAACGAAATCGAAATAGATGATTTGATCCGCCACTCCAAAGTTATAGTTGTCAACATTCGCACATCATTCCAAACGGGTTGACTCTTTGTTCGTCGAAACGAATAACTTTGTTTCATACTCGTTTACCAATAGACCTATTTTCGCTGATTCCTTCTCGACGCTAAAGAAGACTTCAGTTTTTACGTCAAAAATGTGTGTATCATCGGTAAAAGTAAGTAGCAGCATTCCTTATAATCGTCTTCAACAGTAGAATGATTTAGTGGAGTTTGCCTATCTTTACTGACGACTTCATGACAGTCAGTGCCTAACTGCAAAGATGCGTTAGTTTCTCAAGAGTGCCAAATTCGGCCATGACCTTCTACAGTTTGAATGTCGAAGGCAGCTTCATAATCGATGAATAGGTGGTATGTATGCGTCGATCTGTTTTTCTTGGAACTTCTCCAGAATTTACCGTTGTGTGAATATTCAATTAATTATTAATTAATCATTTCTGGAGCTACTTTTATAAGATCCAATCTGATCAGTTTTTTTGTCTTTCACATATCGCACTAGAATTGGCTTTTTTGGAGACAGGACATAATTCCAATCATTGGTCATGTATTCATTAAGCCAAACCATGTTTAGGTGTCATTGCTACCGGTTATAAACAGGTCTGCCGATAGACCATTCTTTGTTTTTCGTTTAAGGGTGATACTGCTAATCTAGTCCCGTCTTGGCTCAGTGCTGGAACTGCTCACTTGTAGCGCCATCGGGAAATAGTAGTTTATAGAAATGTTCTCTCTGCAACTGAAGCACACTCTACGTATCTGTGATTTCTATCGCTGTGCTTACAGGTGGAGAGCTCCGTTCCACACACTTTGCTTCTGATATATCTGTGGTCACAACCCGTAACAGCCTAACTCGATTAAGGACACAATTGAGTTATTAGCACCATCGTATTCAGCGTATCTAAATTTATTTGATCTAAATTTTTCATGTTTGTACTCTTCTACGAAGGCAATTAATCCTAAAAAACCATCATTTACCGTAAGTTATTTTTCTAAATGACTGTTTTGGTCAATTTAGGATTTGTTGTAAATACAAACATTATTTTTTTCATCATTGCCTAAATCAACTTAAGTCGTTAATCCAAAAAAAAAATAAAGAATCAATTTTATTTTCCTAACTCTTATTCCGAATTACAATTTCGTTTTTTGATAAACATAAATTGAGTTAAAGTCTTTCTCCAAACAAAAAAATTTTATTTAATCTGGAATAATAGCCTAACTCAACTTGAACTTTTTGACTTTCTTTCGTTCAACAATTCATAAGAGCCTAAGTGTCTTTTTCGATAATATCTTTTGACTGCGAAAATAAACAACTATTTTTTGTTTACAACTAAGTAAAGAAATTCGTTTCCTTGGAATCTGTTAGCAAAGTTTTCCAAAAACACCTTCTCCTGATTTTCAGTGAAGATTCAAAACTTCAAACTCCTGTACTGAAAATATTGAAAAACAGACTTAGGCTGTTATGGGTTGTGACCACAGATATATGAGAAGCATAAAATATCTAAAAGGATTTGTTATCCGTGGATAGAAAGTTATGTTCAGCAAGACTGAATAACATTGAGAAGCTTTGGCTTTTTTTTTTTTTTGAACAGTAGGTCAATATAGTTTTGCTAATCTAAACATATTACGAATATTTACTAATGGCAATCAACATTTAATTGCAGATACGATTTTAATTGTTTCAAAACAAATTATTTTTGTCCGGCTATTGCCAAAATCAAGAAATATTTTATTTGAAAAGAATAATTCAAAGTTTTTTTTTTTTTAATAACGCTTAAACTTTCTGGGAAATTTTAAACATTTTTGTAATAATATTTGAAGTAATACTGGTGCCATAATATGTTAGGTGCGCAACTAAGTTTCCGCTAAGTTTGCCAAAACAGATGGCGCCAGCTGTAAGTACTAGTCGATTCTGCCATAACCTAAATGCCATGACCCAAGCTTAGGCATATGGTAAACGTACCGCCTCGACAAAATATTGATTTTCTTTGAATATGTATGATTTTGTGCCAAATAATCGTCCTATCCATGAAGAATTGATTTTCTTCTTTCAATCGAAGAAACCGGCAGCTGAAGTTCATCAAGAGTTTCATAACGTTTACGGAGATGCTGCTTTAAGTGATGATTTTGATGTTGACGACCGTTCGCGTGAAAGAAGGCGAAAAACCTTCGAAGGCACTGAATTGACTGCATCGGTTAATGGGGACCCGTGTCAAACGTAGGCAGAGCTTGCTTTAGTGTTAGGAGTTACCCGCCAAGCCATTTCCAAGCGATTGCATGCGTTGGGAATGATTCAAAAGCAAGGAACCTGGCTTCCTTATGAGTTGCAGCCAAGCCAAGTTGAAGTTGAGGACGTTGAGCGCCGTTTCTTCGCCTGTGAAAAACTGTTTCGGCGACAAAAAGGGAAGGGTTTTCCTCATCGTATTGTAATGGGTGATGAAAAATGAATTCATTACAGCAATCCAAAGAAAAAACCATCAGTGGGGATCGGTATCGACTTCAATTAATGCGATTGAGTCGAGCTGTGCGGAGAAACGTCCACAATACAAACGCCCGCATGACGAACTTCGGTCTTACGTGGTCTAGCCTGTGAAACACAACTGAAAACGCTGAAATGGGAAGTCTTACCGTATTCGTCATATTTTCCGTTCGATGGCACACGGTTTGGCTGAACAGTAATTCCACTCATATGACGACATCAAGGAATGGTTATATTCGTGGATAGCCTCAAAAGATGAACAGTTTTAACGTGACAGAATTCGAGCTTTGCCAGAAAGATGGGAAAAAGTAGTGGCTAGCAATAGGCAATACTTTTAATGAATGAATGAAAGTTGAATGTATATAAAAAAAAAGAAAATAGTGATAGCTTAGTTGCGCACCTAATTATTTCGCTTTTTTCCTCAGTATCACTATAATTTCAATCATTTGCATAATAAAATTCGCAGGCAGAATTTTCAAAAGTCGAATTAGACTGATTCTATCAAACTGCCTAAAATTGAAATTCCAGATTTCGTTAATATTAGTAATTCATAAATTTCATACTTAAACGTGCGTGTGGATATAAATTAGAAAAACTTCGGACTGCGAACCGTAAGGAATTCCTGAAGCCTAGGAATTTAAAAGGTTGTGGGCTGTAAATTTGTTTATTATTCGTTGATTTTGTTGAAAAGTTTTTGTTATTTTTGTTTGCTAATTTTTGTTTAGAATTGTTTGTGCAGAATTATACTGTCAACTATATGTCACACCAAATGATTAGAAAAGGATCAGTAAATCTGAAAATTACATATAGCATATTCCTCTTCATTCTAGTGTTTGCAGCAATGATATTTTACTGTCCACCGCTGTATAAGCTATAAAAGTTTTGAGCACAGGTGATGAATAGGTAGGCAAAGGCTTCGGCTTTGTTTTATTGTCATTTTATCTAAATTATAGAATTTCATTAGCAGCTATTAAACGTGTCCTGTCACAATATTATTGTTTTTATTATGACAGAGAGTAGAAATTGGTTGTAAAGTCACCACATTCCCTTGACGACAATTGTGACTGGACGAAATGTCGATGAGCACCATGATGATGAGTCTCACCCACTCCCCATGAATGAGTTGCCATACTTCAAAGTAATTACGAGTATGAGAAATCTTTAAACATGTGAATATTCCACGTGAATGCCTCACTTGTTAACCCAAATACCAGTTTAAGGCATTTAAAGTGTTTGTGTTTTTATTGCTACTGTTGTCGTCTTTATTACAAGAATGTGTCTTGTTTTAAACCTAATTCCATATTTCCATCCTGGCTGTGACATTCTTGTGTTAATAGTTTTCACTCTCTTCATTTCATTTTATGCTTCTTTGCCAATGTTGTTGCTGCTTCATAATGCCAATGTTGACATTTGCCTTTAAAAGGCTTTAGGCAGCATTTTACATTTGCAACAATTTCAGCGACAACAGCATTTTCATTGGCATTTTCCTGTTTGCCGCCGATTTCCCACTGCCCCTATTATTGCTGTTGCGATGTTGGTGATGGTGATGCCCGGATGGCAGTTAGAGTTAAGTTAAGCAGCCGGTGCACCGGCTGCTATAGCTCGGAGGTGGTGGTTATGGCTGTGTACTAAAATGACTGCAGCTACTCATACCCTTCGTGGTTGTGACTGCCACAATGTATAGTGAGAATGCTGCTCTATTTGATGGCACATTGGTAGTTAGCATAGCATTACTTAAATGCAATACCTTTGTGTAATTGCATCATCTATTATGAACGAGGGCTGATCGAATAAAGTGCGATGAACCAACACAGTCTTTTTATGTATTGTATATTTACAGATGGATAAGTAGTGTACACACAATTTCTGGTTCGTACTGAAATATCGATGGTCTTAACTTGATTGCTTTTAATTAATATTAAATCTTTCAGTAAAAAAAAGAATGAATTTTAATTTATAAAAGAAAAAATAACTGTTCTACAATTCTCACATCCAGGACAAAAAATATGCCCCCCGAAATAAATCCCAATGAATTAAATTTAAAAAAGTTAAACAAACGAATATCAATATCATTTAATTTTTAAAGATAATTTCATGTAAATGTTTTCCGCGGCTCCGTTTCAAAATGTCCATCCGGAAGGTTCAAATTTTCGTCTCTTTTTCGAGCATTTCGGCCTGTATTCCACGAGTAACGCGTGTTATGTTGTCCTGAAAGGCTTCAATAGCGTTCGGCTTGTCTACATTGACTAACAACTTGACATAACGCCACAAGAAATAATCAAAAGGCGTTAAATCGCAAGAGAGATAAGCTGCTCACCAAATTCATCCCTCAACATATCCATTGTTTTACGAGCAGTGTGGCATGTTGCACCGTCCTGATGAAACCACATGTCAACCAAGTTCAACTCAGCGTATCGTGGCTCGGTATCGTTCGCCGTTGACATTGTTCATCACTCCAGTTGCGACAGTTTTGCTTGTTTACGTATCCGTTCAGCAAGAAATGAGCCTCATCGCTGAACACAATTTTTCGATAAAACAGCGGATTTTCATTTAGCTTTTTTAAGGTTCATTCATCAAAATTTAATAGGCTTTCAAACCCAAATCGATGTGTAAAATTTTCGTTGTGGTTGAGTAACACATGCCCAATCGCTGAGAACGGCAACGAATTAAAATTTCACGATCGTCAATAACACTGGTCGCAACGGCTGCAATATTTTCTTCGGCAAGCACTCCACGCATCGGAGTCGATGGTTTTATGTCCAACAAAGTAAATTTGGTGCGAAATTTGGAGATAACAGTACGAATTGTTAATTCAGCAAGTCCATTATGACGGCCATGAAATGGTCGTACCAAACGATGCACATTTGTCACAGAGCACAAATTTTGATAATAAATTTCAACGATTTGCAATCGTTGCTCGTTTGTTAGTCTTTCCGTGATGAAATGGCAGAGTATACTGTACACTTTTCACCTTGACAGATGGCGTTTGGACGCCATTACCAACCAGTGCTGCCAACCTGAAAAGCTTAAATCTTAAAAAATCACCCTATATTAAGGCCCAAAAACAAAACAAGTCCCATCAGAAATTTAATCCTTTGAAATGTTTTTCTTTAGTGATCCAGGTTTTCACGGCATCCAAAACGAACATATATTTCATTTCACTTTATTTCATTCATTTAACAATCTTGTAATTTAAAGCTTTTTGGGCAATATTGAGTAAATGCATGAAATAAATACTACTGCAATTAAAAATAAAACAAGAACAAAATATAATTTAGGATATAACATCGAATTAACTAGTAACTATTAACTTATAAAACTCAAATTAAAGTGCAATAAAATGGGCGAAATGGAGGAAAATAAAAATAGTGATAAAAAATTAAATATTGAATGATATACCTATAGATCAGTCCAAATTACAAAAGTAGTAGTTAAAGCATTTTAATTAATTAAGGTAACAATTTGACAGTACGAAACTATTAAGTAAATCACAATAAGCATAAATTAAAATAAATACTACTCCAAAGTATATCAAAAAATTTATATATGACAACTATTGGTTACTTAAAATCATATATTTAATATCAACCAATAATAATTAGCAAATGTCACTCATAAATGCAGGCATTAAGATGTAAAGGAATATTCACATATATCAACTGCTGTCATATGCATAAGTCTATTACGAAATATTATACGATACTTATGATACGAGTACAATTAAATTTCTAAGTTCATTTGGCAATGCATTATAGCTACGAGCTACTATTACATTAGAAGGTCGCGCTGTAAGATGGCAAAGTTTGGGAATAAACAATTGTTTTCTACGAACGGAATGACAAAATTTGAAAGTTTCATATTGGAAACGCGATCATTGGTTAGAATATATTTTGTAAAAATATACGTGTTATATGTGCACGTCTCTTGAGGGAAAAGAACAGCTCTGTTCAAAGATAATTGAAGAAGGAAAGATTCTGTCATGAAAGTACCTAAAATTGTCAAATTTGTTGCTATCAAAGCTTATCAAAGTAGGCTCCATTCGAAGTAGCGCACATGCTCCAATATTTTGTTTCTAATCTTCAAAACATTTCTAGTGTGACTTCCAATTCGCATATTGAGTTTAATTTTAGCTCTCCGATGGACTCAAATCAGATGCCCCAATTTAGCTTTGGGTAGATGAATAAATATATGGCGCTAAGTCTGTTAAATACAGTGATTGTTGAATTAGTTTTGTTAAGTTTTTAGCGTTCGCAATCCAAACTGGGTGAGAAAGGTCATTATCGATCGTTGTGTCCTCTGAAGCAAATTTGTAATGCGTCATATCAAGGACATCGAAGAAAACAATAAGCACTTTTAATTGACTTGAATGTATTTTTTTCGGACCGTTTCCTCTGTACCGATACTTGTAGGCTTGTTTGCCTCTCATTATCTTAAAACTAAGTTTCATCATCGATTATTATGTGAATGTGACGTCGAGATTGAAGCGATTCAGAATATTCGCAAAGGCATTTTACGATAACACTTTCGTAGAAAATTAAGCCTTTTAGGGCAAGTTTTAACCCAACTCGTATTATGCTTAAATAATCGACCAACGTGTCATCATGTTAAAATCATGTGCCATCTATCTTTCTTAAACCAGAATGAGCAACATTTTCTTCACTTCTCTCGTCGATCGAGAAATCTGTGTGGATCAAAGCATGTCCGGCTGTCCGCCCGCATGTCTGTTGAAACCACTCAGAAGTCAAAATGTGTTTTATTCAGAGCAGATTAAGTTCGAAATGGACCAAAGTCGGCCAGGTTGGATTAAAACTGTACATTAAAAAACTGAAGGCTCTTCTAGAAAGTTGTACAGTTTTAAGAATTATTTCAGAAATTTTGAACATTTTACAATATAACATTGTATATATATTGAAAAGAATTATTTCAACACCTATAATTAACAAGTAAAACGAAAAAATTTATAAAATATGAACTATTGAAACATAGTAGACTTTTTAGACCTAATTTAACTGAAAATTGTTTATTGAAACATACTAAAAAATATTCATTATTCAATGGATAAATAGTAGAGTTTGGTATAAAATGTATGATAAGAAGCCTTTCTGTGACACGATTATTTCTCTGACGATGTGTGGGTGTAATTTTCTTTACGTTGTAGATGAGAGTGGTAAAAATCGTACGCTATGAAAAATCTCCCCTAGATAATTGCTGAACTCAGCTTGAAAATTTTTCATTTTCAGAGATTTTTAAAACAATTATATAAAATAGCCGGTAATTAAATAGGTTCAATAAATGGATACCTGGGCTCATAAACTAATAAGTAAGAATTTTCACTGGAAAGACGGTTAAAATCGCCTGTATTGCAGTTACCGCGCACTGGTCTAATAGAAACAAGTTGCTTTTAGGACAAAATTGAACTTTTGAAAAATTAAACTTTTCAAAACATTTCTAATATTTTTGACATTTGTTACTTAATAAAAAGCATTATAGGGTGGTTGTTGGTAGATGCTCATGGGGCAATTCCAATCTATGCATATTTGTAAAGGACTATCAATAACTAACTATCGTAGTTTTTAAATAATAATAACAAATACGACTTTTCTAAACAAATCCATGTATTATGTGCGGAAAGAATCTGTTTTGAAGAATCTGAATGAGTCAGTACATTGTCCATACCATTGTGGACCGCGACAAGACTTCAGTTATGTACTTAGAATGACAAAAATAATAGAATAAGAAAATTCCAGGTTCAGGATTTATTGACTTAAAAACAAGTGATGAAGCTTGAAAAATGTGTCCGCGATTACAAGAACTCAGGTACAACGAAAAAAATTTACAAAATATAATGTAACAACTGCAAATTTTGTTCAGTTTTTGATCTGAGGTCTATTCTCTGTAAGCCTCACATTTATGGATTTATTTTACTTGAATTTTTTTTAACAATTTTGTTAATTTATTATTAAATATCATCTTATATAGTGTTTGGACTTAATTCATTAGTAATTTATTATTTATATCACTTCGCAATCATCTGTTAAATTGTCGAGAATTTACATTATGGATGGTTTTAAAATTTTACTTTTAAATTGGGTATGCAACGTGTTAACTATGTTGAATGTATCTTGGAAGTCAGAAGCTGCATCAAAAATACAAAAATGAGAATTGTTAGTCTAAAAATTTCTTAAAAATTTTAGATATCTGTGTTAATTTTTTTAAGTTGAATATGTATATGTATTTTACTGTATGGTTGCTTTCTTCTAGTTGATTTAGTGTGTGCTATTTCCCGTGTTTGCTGTTTTCCTATAATGTTCATACCACCCTTATATTCTTCTTGTTATTTACAACAACATATCTAATTGCATTTCTCTATCTTTAAGCAGCCCGGCATTTTATGCAGTATGAATACTCTTCTCCGCACACTAAGAAATTCCAAGTTTGCTATACAGCAGTTTTTTTTTCTTTTGTATTCATCTATTTTCTCTGTTCTTTCCTATAGCTTTGGGTTATCGAAATGGACTTTAAATGTGTGTCTTCCTTGAATAACGTATGATAATGTTACAAATTCTTTGAATAATTAAAAGTTACTTACAATTTCACTTTCGAACTTAGGCCAGTGCTAGATACTTGAGGAAAATAAAAGGTATAGTGAAAAGGAATCCATTATTTTTGCATGACATTGATGGCTTCATTTAGCATATGTAGTTAAAATGATCCGATTTAAATCAAATATGCACCATTTTGTTCAATAACTTATTGCCATAAAAACCCTAGCTCATATTGGCAAAAAACTGGGAAAGTCGATTTTCACAATTTTCTTTTGAGGCGAATAGACAGAAACGGGGTAATCAGTGCCAGTTTCGGACTATAAGGTGCATGCATAAGGGCCTCCCAATCAAGCTCCTGGCGCTTCTTGCGATTTGCATTCGTACTGTGAAACCTGATGTTGTCCTGAAGAACACAATTCCATTGCTATCGGCCAATTGTTGGCAGCACAGTTTTAAGAGCGTGGCAGCAGGGAACGAGCTCATAGTGATAATTCCCTGCCACACA
Source organism: Philornis downsi (assembly GCA_019455685.1). NCBI lineage: Eukaryota > Metazoa > Arthropoda > Insecta > Diptera > Muscidae > Philornis > Philornis downsi. The sequence continues at coordinate 575,435 of JAHXMU010000798.1, forward strand.
CACAGCAAAACCTCCCTGACCGCCATTTTCGCCGGCTCAACTTACTTTAACCGCGCCAGTCTTTGCTTGACACTGTTTTCTAAAGAGACCCCATACTTTTTAAAAATGGAGTGATTTTTTAGCAATTCTGTACCTGTTCGAAGATGGAAATTGAGTCCATGAGGTTTTTTTGCGTTAACTCATTTGGCGTCCATACATCGAGCTTTTTTCTATCTAACCTTATTCAAGTGATTCCAAACTTTTTTTTTTTGTGCAATATGTTGCTCCTGGACAATCGAAACAGTACTTATATGACGGTCGGATTGGAATTTATTTTTTGGTAGAGGAATTGAGGTATTTTTATAAAATTTGACCATGTGCTTTAATCATATTTCTTATCTCTCTATTTCGTCAAATTATGCTTCGAACTACCCATTTTTTTTTATATATGCCGGCATGTAGTAAGTTTTAGCTGTCTTTACGCATCCTTCGGTTGTTAAGCGATCCATATTCGTAAATGGCAAAGCTTTCTCTAAATAAATAACATTTCAGATGGCAGCTAGTTAACAGCTGACAACCTTGCCAGACCGGTATTTTAATTTAGCAATTCTTACTATTGTCCGTTTTACATAAAAAGTTTTGTACCGTGTAAAATATGTTATTGTTATTATTATTATTTTTTTTTTAATAATAATCTATCTTACCATTGCTAGGTGCACCTATTTCTGAAACTATTATACGTTTCAGAAACTATTTTCAAAATTACTGATGAAATACAGGGTTGCCCATATTCGACGGACCCATGTTTTTTTAAAAAAAATCAAAGAAAAAAATAAAAATTTGGCGGTTGGCAATCTTATTCATTTAATTTGTTCCAAGTAGATTTGTTTACGTCAATTTTTGAATATGATATCTCTCAAATGGCCGCCTCTGGCGTTGATGGCGTATTGTGCCCTTTTTGCAGCATTTTCCATCGTTTTCGCCAACATTTCGGCCGGAATAGCGGCTATTTCTTCACGAATGTTGTCCTTGAGCTCTTCTACGGTCCTTGGCTTGTTAACGTAAACCTTTGACTTCAAATGTCCCCACAAGAAGAAGTCAGCGGGCGTCAAATCGGGCGAACGCGGTGGCCAGTCCAAATCACCACTTTTCGACATCAAACGGCCCGGAAACAAATTCTTCAGAAAATCGATTGTTATGCGACTTGTGTGCGGTGGAGCGCCGTCTTGTTGAAACCAGAACTGCCTCATACGCTTTCGACGAATAATTGGCATCACAAAATTGGTCATCATGTCGCGATAACGCTCCTGGTTGATGGTAACAGCATGGCCATTTTCGTTTTGGAAGAAAAACGGCCCAATGACCGTTTTCGCACTAACGCCGCACCAAACTGTGACTTTTTCGTCATGAAGAGGCAATTCTTGAATCTCCTGAGGATTTTCAGTGGCGTAAATACGGCAATTTTGCTTATTTACGGTCCCATTCAATGTGAAATGGGCTTCATCGGACATGAATTTTGTACGGGAACAAATGCAAATCAACGCGAATAATCCGTTGTAAAGTGGACCGAGCCATGCCCAACTGCTGAGAACGGCGTTTTTGGGATGTTCTTGGGGACCTCTCAACAGTGGCTCGTACGGCAGCGATATTCTCGGCCGATCGCCTTGGTCGACTTTTATTTGGCCTCTTCGGATTAGAAAGAGCCTCACCAGTCGAAAATTTTTCGTATAAACGCTTAATGGTGTTCTTAGAAGGCGCACTTCTCACATTTTTTAATATTTTAAAAGCACGTTGAGTTTTCACAATTGACTTCTTCTGTTGAATGTAAATTTCAACTATTTCAGAGCGCTCGCGTGGCGTGTATTGTTCCATGGTAAAAATCTGCTTGGACTGACGCTTCAAACGCGGTATGTCATTAAGCGATCTGACATCTCTGTCAAAAGTTATGGCGTTGCCAGATGGGTCCGTCGAATATGGGCAACCCTGTACTCGTGCAGAAGAATTTTTCATATAAAATTAAATATCAAATCCTTCATATTAAATTAAAATAGTACGTGAGTTCAAACTATTAGGCTTTTAGAGAATAAGTCACTTAAAAATTTGGGATAATGGGACTGGCACTTTTGTGAAAACAACGAAAGCTCTACAAATTACTCAGCTTTTTTTGTTTACTTGTTTTTAGAAAATTTTAAATACAACACAATATTTATTATCCGCCTAATACTTTCTGATGCATTTCAAACAAATACACCTACATCCGTTCCAATCATTTGAAATAACATTATAATACTCTTTGCCTGTAATTATTTTAATATATTTTTTTAAAGAAATGAATATAGTTTTTTAAAAATCACTGATTATTTGAACCGTGAATATTTTGGGGTGTATATATGGCTGGTTGAACATATTGAATATTGAGATATGAGAAAAACACATTATCTCCACTTAGTTGAAAATAGCATTCCCAAATTTCCAATTTCAGCAGAATTCATTTAGTTCTTCCGATTAATTTATTATTCAAAATTACTTAGAAGTTACATATTATTTCTTCAGCGAATTTCTTAGATCTCGAAAAATCCAACTACATTTTCAGATATTTCAAGAAATAAAACATTGTGGGATATTGCATTCTCTACCTATTACTTCGAAAGCGCTTTTCCATGTAAAGAGTTTGTGTATATTTTTTTTGCTTCCTCCCGCGAAAACTGTCTTTGACGATATTTTCCTATATATGACAAATCCCTATGAACACACTTTTCTGTATCAAAGGCTCATAAGAGGAAACTTTCTATTTCAAAAATTTCTAAGAAGGTAGTTTTCTACATGAAAAGTTCGTGATAACACATTTTCTATATGAAAATTTCCTACACTTTTTTTTTGCGTGAAAAGTTCCTATGAAGACCCTTTTCTGTTTGTGAAGCACCTATGAAGACATATTTTTGATTGCTAAATGTGTGCGGTAAGTGTATTTTAGTTGTTGATTAACAACTGACCAGATATTCACACTACGACAAATTCTGGAGAAGACCCAAGGAAAACAACGTACCATCTTCTCATCGATTATAAAGCTGCCTTCGGTAGCCCGATATGGCAAAAACTGTATGAGGCCATGTCCGAGTTTGGAGTTCCTACGAAGCTTATACGTCTTTGTAGAATGACGCTGACAGACACGAAGCCTTCAGTAAGGTTAGGCAAAGATCTAGGCGAGTCTTTTTACACCAAACGAGGATTTAGGCAGGGCGGCAGTCTATTGTGCGACCTCTTCAACATACTGTTGGAAATGATTATAAGGAAAGCTGCAGTTAACACGTCTGGTACCATCTTTAATAAAAGCCATATGTTACTCGCATATGCAGATGACATAGACATTATTGACCGAAAACTGCGAAATGTTACTGCAGCCTTCCTAAGCATCGAAAAGGAAGCAGCGAAAATGGGTCTGGTGGCAAACGAAGGCAAAACAAACTTATTGGTTTCAACGAACAAAGATTCTATTCGTTTGGGACGCTGTGTGAACGTTGACAATAATTTTGAGGTGGTGGAAGAATTCATCTACCTCGGTAGATAAATGAATAAACAAAACGAATCATATCAGCATGGTGATAAAGAGGAGAGTATTGCTTGCTATTAGATGTCACTGTGGGCTGAGCAAGCTATTTAATGACAAAGCCCTCTCTCGACAAACAATAATCAGACTGTGCCAGACGTTGGTTCTATCTGTATTGTTATATGGCGCTGAATCCTGGATTATGACGCAAGCGGATGAATCAGTACTGGGAGTTTTCGAGAGGAAAATATTCCGGAAAATATATTCACCCATTATCGTTAACGTAGAGTATCAGCGTAGCATCAACAATGAACTGTATGAGCTATATGCCGACATCGACGTGGTCAAACGCATTAATATACAGCGATTGCGTTGACTGGGTCATATTGTGCGGATGGGCCCAAATGCTCCGGCACGGAAAGTTTTCGACAACGAACTCGATGGATGGCGCAGAATAGGGTAACCAAAACTCCGTTGGAAGGACCAGACTTTTGAAATATTGTCGGAGATTGGTGTGACGAATTGGAAAAGAAGCGCAGAAGATCGAAGCACTTGGAATTATTTTCTACCGGCGGCGTATAATAGATAAGTATATCAAATCCATTAGCCTCCTAAGAAGAAGGAGGGTATTTTAAGTGAGTTTTTTATTTGTAAAGTATCTGCTAAAAGTGTCTATGAAAGCTGCCGATTAAGATACTTTTCTATAATGCAAGCAAAAAATCGTCGATGGCTATTTCAACTCGATTTTAACCGATAAACTCAGCGACATTGAGTAGGTCGTGAGACGCCTGTTTTTTTATCTGCCGGCTTGGAACTCTGATCTCTGGTCGGTTTAAAACTCGCATTTGTGACAAGTGCGATAAATGTACGATGGTGGTACAAGCGGGAAGGAGCCACTCTAATTCATATACATTTATAAGGTGACGTCCTATCACGTAACATGTAACCATTGCATTGGGTGTATTGGCGATTTCATTCCAATCATTTGAAACCTATAAAACCGTAATGATTTTTTTCAGTTACCATTATTCGAGTCAAGAATCCCAGTTTAGATGAGATAACTTCCAAACTTGTTATAAATAGAAGTGAAAAGATAGTTGCTCGAAATATTTGTAATTTCAATTAGTTTGCGAGAACATTTTTTGACAAGCGTCAGTCTGGTATGTTACTTATATAAGCAAATCGTTTTACGTCACAGTTAAAAATGTTATCGCTTTGCATTTGGCTGGAAAATTCAAATGAACTACGCCATTTACGTGTGAACAAAATGTCTATATATCGGAAATAATACTCCGATATTACAGGTTGCAATCAAAAATCGTTATGGAGATGGACCTCCAAGAACAGGACTATCGCCAGAAATGGTTCGAAATGAGAAGACCAGAGTTCATATTAATCCACGACAAAACACAGTTCAAATACCGAAAACTGTATCGTGTCTGCTCGTAGCATAGGACGTATATTAAAAAATGAACTATGATTGAATCCGCACAAAATTTGAAAAAAAAACAAATTTTTAACAACTGCACAAAATGCAGCTCGCCTAACAAGAGCAAAGGTGTTGACGGCAAGCTGTTCAATACATCTAGCGTGAAAGTATTTTAGACGATGCTTTGTTATCTTGGGCATGTAGACAATCTGATAGAAACTACTGGACCTTTCAACAAAACAACGCTTTCGAAATCTAACATTTTTTACAAGTAAAAACTCCCAGCTTAATGTTTTCGCAATAATAGCCACCAAAATTGAGATAAAATAATATTAGGCCATATTCGTGCAGCGTGGAAGCCATCTAGGGCAGTTTCGATGCTACTGCCCTAGCTGAAAATTGACATATTTATTCGGTAACACTTCGAATACCAACCAGCGTGAATTGTCAATGCCACTCATGTTAAGAGTTGCTCCTAATATGTACGAATTTTTTGCAGCGAGTTTTGTCCTTTGTGATTCAACACGTCCTATTTTGACGGAAAACGTAATTTCACGTTTTGGTGACGTCAATTGGCCACCAAGATCATGCTATTTGATGTCGTTTGCCCTTTTTTGTGGGCCTACGTCAAATACTGTGTTTACGCAGATAATTCACAAACGTACCGCCCGAAATATGCAAAAAAGTGTTCGAAAACTGTCTCAAAAGGATCCATTGCTGCAACCAATCCAGAGGGAGCTATTTAAATGATATTTCACTCTTATTTCCTATATAACGCAAGGTCCAAGCATCATGATGGAATGTAAGTTTCATCGAAATCACAGCTTTATGTGTGCTTTATTAAGCTTCACTTTTGAAATTGAAGAATGGATAGCCCTGTAGTTTAAAATATATTTCATTTGTTCAATTTTGCCTTATTCTTTTAAATTTTGCGCACATCTTTTGTTGTTCCTCTGCAGAACGTCGTTTGGTGTTTACCAAAATTTCTACGACCTGTTTGCTTAAACAACTTTGGCGGTGTCATCTTTCTGTTTTCATATTAATTCAGCTGTATCTACTTGTAGTTTTTATTTGTGTTGTTAGAGATAGCATTCACTCAAACCTCAGTGCTGTATTCAAACAATCAATTAATTTCACTGACATCAAAATGAAATCAATCACTTGACATCATTTAAATCACTGTCTCTTCACCTGAATGATTGATTATAATGTCCCCGGGAATAAAAGTTTATTGATTACAAAACAGCCTATTGTGGTAATTTCATCTTTTGCCACATCATCCACATCGAATTCATTTGAAGATGTGCCAGTTTTTTGTACAGCTTTTAATACTAAACTTCCCCATAGACTATAAGAAAAATTAATATTTAATGAAGCGAAAAATAAATTGAAATTAGATGAATGTAGTTCTGTACATATAATTATATTGGTGAAAGACAAAGGACCTACGCTTGCGGCTGTGGTCGTCACATCTACACTGACATTAGTTTGCCGTCCTCATGAAATATTGTACTGTTTCAATAATTCTACTGGTGGGGGATATTTTATGGCACCATTAGAAGTGCCACCTTCGCTGTTGTCATCGAGTTTCTATCCAAATTGGTAGTACTCGTACCTGTCGCCTGATAAAATGAGCACATGGATACGAACAGCAGTGAGTTATGACCAACAGTGGTACGCTGTGATTAGACATTTCCGTTAGAAGAAGTTTTTTTTTTTTTTTTTATTATTCAGTTCATTTGTACAATATTTTATAATACAATATAATTGAGGCCCCAGCGCCTATAGGCTTATTTTGGGGCAAGTTAGCACTCGATAAAATCCTATGTACGAAAATTTACTACATTACTTTTATTTTCCTATTAATTTATAATTATTTAAAATTATATGTATGTAAATATATACATTACGTTAAAAGTGTTTCAACATCATTAAGTATATACTCTTTGCATGTTGTTTTAAACAACCCAATCTGATCAATACTTTTTAAACTTGCAGGAAGATTATTATATTTAAGCGCACCTACGTAATCTATGCGCTGCTTGGTCTTTTCCAACCTGCAAAGTGGAATTCTAATATTATTTCTATTTCTTGTATTAACGTGAGATTGATTTAGCTGAAAAGATATAGTGTGGTACCCAATACTGTGAATGCATTTAAAAACAAACATCAAAACTTGATACAAATTCAGACCCGAAATCGGCATTATATCTGGACACACATGTCTAAAAAGTGCAACTGTCGAATATCTCATTGGTAAACTGAACACAATTTTCAAAGCTTTGTTTTGCATATGTTGTAGTGATTTTAATGAGTTGCTGCTCTTATTGTGTGCGTAGACTATGGCCATGTAACTAAAATGAGCATGTATTAGAGACTGATATATGACAAGTTTCGTCTTTACATCTAATTTATTTTTTAACTTAAAGAGAATCCCAATTGCTGGCGCTACTTTCCTCTTAATGGAATTAATATGCAAGTCCCATGATAAATTGCTTTGCAAGATAACTCCAAGATACTTAATACTGTGGCTTTCCATAGTCAACTTCTCATCTATGTAAGCACTAAAATCATTATTTAAGTTTCCAGAATTAGGTCGAAAACGAATTAATTTTGTTTTATCCGTGTTGAGACAAAGTCTGTTCAATCTTGCAAACTCAAATAATAAGGATGCGTCTTTTTCTATATGGGTTTTTAATACCTCATCATACTTGTATGGATAAAACAAGCTGACGTCATCAGCAAACATAAACAGTGTACCGAAGAACCCAATATTTCTTAAATCATTAATATAGATAGAAAATAACAGTGGTCCTAAACCACTACCCTGTGGGACTCCATACATAACATTACTGATTAAACTCTTTGATCCATTTATTTCAACAAACTGCTTACGATTTGAAAAGTAACTTTTAAATAATAATAATTCTCACCCTTGTATACCGTAGTAGGATAATTTTTGCAACATTATATTGTGACCAACCAGGTCAAAAGCTTTCGTGAAATCAAAGAAAACTCCGGCCACACCGGAAAACCCATCATCTAGGCCCTTGTAAATACATTTCAGGACGTTTAATACGGTTTCCTGTGTACTGCAGCCTTTTCGAAAACCAAACTGATAATCGTACAGCAAGCTATTACTATCAAAATAAAAGTGTAGTTTATCAAACAGAATTTTTTCAAAAATTTTATCTATTGCAGAAAGAATTGAAATAGGTCGGTACATAGCCAAAGTATTTGCATTCAGTTCTTTAGGTATTGGAACCACTTTGTGAATTTTCAATGAATCTGGATACTCAGAACTGCAAAGCATTTTATTGAATATGTCTGCCAAATACGGAACTATCTCTGCAGAACATTTTCTGATATACGTTGCGGAAATACCATCATATCTCGAACTTTTATTTATGTTCATATTTGCAACCACTTCATGCTCGTCTGTATTTTGAACGCTGTCAACTGCAAAATGACATTGGGAAAGAACAAGCGTTCGAAGACCGTTGCAATGATCTCCAGACAGCATTTGAATACCTTCTCTGAGATTAGTGACAGACTGTACAAAATAAGTGTTCAATTGATTTGCTTTCAACTTATCGCTCATCAACTCATTACCTTGCGGATCCTTCAAAACTATATTGGTTCTCTTCAATCTACCTAAAGTACTGTTTATAAAATCTCAAGACTTTTTCATATTACCACTTGTTTTTTGCAGATTATCAACATATCTGCTTTGCCATTTTTATAACTTTGCTAACCCTCTTCAAAGAATTCTCCACGACATGTTTATGTCTTGACCTCCGTCTCTTTCTCAACAGTACATCCTTATATTCAATAAGTTTCTGTAAATTAGAGTTAATCCATGGTGTTAATTGATACCTTAAATTTTCTTTTTCCAATTTTGTTGAAGTAGAACACTCAAGAGCAGTATTCATACAAAATAAAACCTCGTCCATTAGTTCAGACGCCTGTTTGTTCTCAAAGTTAACTGGTAATATATTCTGCAAAACTTCGGAAGCCTTTTCGTAATCATGATAAATTTTTTGAACATTGATATACTGCCTTTTTGATTGATTGCTCATACCTCCTATCCTACAAGTAATTATATTATGATCAGACAATTCATTTTCAACCGAATTAACAAGTATTCTATCAGAGTAGTTGCTAAATACATGATCAATACATGTTTCCGTGATAGGCCTTGTAACAAATGTATGAGCACTTTCGCAGTCATAATTATTGAACGTAGACAACAACTCATTAAAATGTGGATTACGAAACATGTCAACGTTAAAGTCACCAACAATTATAATCGGACAACTCGCAAAATTACTAAGATTGTTTTCCAAGCTATTTAGAAAATTTGTTACACTGCACTTTTGAGACCTGTAAAAAGAAAATATATTCAACGGTTTGCTTTCAATTTTAAAGTTCAACAATTTAATGCATATATATTCAACATATCCCTCACTTTTGCAAACTTCAACACTATATTTCCAATTATTCTTCACATATAATGAAGTACCACCGTAACTATCATCTCTACAGCAATGTACACAACTATATCCAGGAATTCCATACAGCTGGGTTAAATCTGACCGAAACCAAGTTTCTTGTATTGAAATTATATCCGGTAGAATAGACAAACTTGCTATTAAAGATTTGAATTTATTAAACTTATCAATCGATGAAACACTTCTAACATTTACACTTAGTAATAATAGATAATCTTTGTTTAGATTGTTCACAATAAACTTTGAAAATTCAGAAATTCTATTAAAATATTTGTGATTTACCATTAATATTAATTAATTTTAATATCAAATATCGGATGTTTCGATTTTATTTGTTGTATTTTAGGAAGGACTTGAACTGTGTTCACAACACACTAACGGGAAGTCCCAGGCTACTACTTTTCGTCATGATGTAGCTCCTCTGTGAAATATATTGCTTCTGATTGTAATTTTAATGTTTTATCGATCCCAGGAAATGGTTGCAATTTGATTCAGAAACGGTGAACTTAACATAGTACTCGCTGCTTCTTAGAGAATCGTCATGAATAATGTAAATGTGATAACCGTGTGATAAATTACCGTGTGATAAGTTAGCTCTATTTTACATCAGTCAGGCTCTTAGTAAAACGTTCAAAAGTGTTAGCACTATATTATATTAGTTAGGTCCTTGGTATATTGTGTACGCAATTTAAAAGCATTTGCTTCCAAATAACTTTTTTTTATAACTAATGAGGTCTACTTAGTATTTTTCTGGGATGTAAATGTAGTTTTGTACAACATGACAAAGTGCTGCCAGAAAAAATTGAATAAAAAAAAAATAATTTACTTGATTCGCTTCCTAAGATGGTGTCTGTCAAAATTTGTCCAGTAGCATTTTAAGTTTTCTCTAATCGAATTTGAATTTTTAGCTTAGTCCGTGTATATTTTAATTAACCCAAGTAGGCAGATACATTTTTAGTAGTCCTTAAAGAGATTAGTTTTCAAGCAAAGTTTCTAGGCAGTAAATTTTTGAATTAGGCAATATTTTCACATTTAGCTGTAGATGCTTGGACTCTCATATTCACACCTCCATGCTATATTAAGCGACCATCTATGGTCTGAGCCTTCATATATTTACATTCTGTCAAAAGAATACCGGGAGTTGATGAATGTAACACAAGATATTTGCCATTCATTCAAATTTATTATAAGAGCTTCAAAGTGCCCTCTTCTGAAATAAAAAAACTTCAGTTCTCATTGTAACAAAATCGTATAAAATGGTACGAATTGAATTGTGAGACACACAAAGTTCAGCGGCCGTTTCTCTCAAACTTCAATTACTGTTCTCAGTCAACATTTCGTTCACTTCAGTAGAAAGACTTTAAAGTAGAAGACTTTGAAGTGCAAGCAGACCAAACTTACCACTCGTATGCACCTGTTTTTCATAAAGTCGATTCACTTGTTGACCAATATTTTGTTTCCAACGATGTTGCGCTATCGTGACGCAAAATCCATGAGTTTCCTTTTAACAAATCTGATCTTTTTTTTTGGTGAATTTGCTCATTGGAACATCACTTAACACCCAGATAATATTTCTTATTTACAGTCTGACCTTTTGGCAGTCAACGTAAACATTGGTTCAGTGACAGTTTATATTTGGCAGTCGTAAAGTAGAGACGTGGCAAATTTATTATAGAAAAATATTCTATAAACCTACATGTTTTAATCGTTAAAACATTTTATCGAAATCAATCATCGATTACGTGAAATTTTTGGGAGAAACAATATACCAACAATAAATACAGTATTTTATTTATATTTATTTGTTTATCGTGTAGTGAATGATTTCGAAGAAAGACCACAACGTACTGCAAGATCGGCTGAAAACATTACTGCTGCTCAAGAAGGTATTAAAAATAATCCATCAACTTCAATTCGACGCCGTGTTCAGGAGTTTGGTCTTCAAAGAACAACTTTGGTCACAATTTTGCACAAGGATTTGCATTTGTTTCCATTTAAGATTCAGTTGACACAAGAACTTTTTCCATAAGACCATTTTCGCCGCCGTACATGTGCCAACAGGATGCTACAGCTCGCCCAAGATAACCCCGATTTTCATGAAAAAATCATAATGAGTGACGAGGCACATTTTCATTTAAATGGATATGTGAATAAACAGAATATTTAGTTCCGGGCAATGGAAACCCCTCAAATTGTTCATCAGTTACCTTTGCGTCCATTAAAAGTGACAGTCTGATGTGCAATTTGGTCAGGAGGAATCATTGGACTTTACTTCTTTGAAACTGAAAACGGCGTAACGGTAACTATCAATGGGGAGCGATATCGTGATATGATTGAAAACTTTTTAACGCGACAACTGCATGCTTTGGGCTTAACATGTGGTATCAACAAGACGGTGCCACATCATACAGCCAGGATTACAATGGAATTACTGCGAGACCTCTTTCCGCAACAAATTATTTCAAGAAATGATGATGTTGATGTTTGACTGCCCCGGACTTCTTTTTGTGGGAATATCTGAAAAGCAAGGTTTATGCAAACAAACCAGAAATGCTTGAGCAACTCAAGCAAAATATTCGAGATGAAATTGATGAAATACCGCGTGAAATGTGTGAGAATGTAATGAAAAATGTGCTTAAAAAGGCTCGCATTTGTGAGGCTAACAGAGGCGGACATTTATCTGATATTGTATTCCTTACGTAATTGCCGACATTACGTAAAACATTTATCAATATATATGTAAGATCCATTCTCTTTCATTTTATTAAAAATTATAAACAAACAAAGTAGTATACCTTCCCTACAACTTACATATTCTTTGGTTCGTATTCATTCAATCGCTTGCACTATATTCATTATAATTGAACACGCATCATGCATTTAGTACTTGTATAGTTACAAAATGGCCGATTTAGCAAAAATTAGTGATTTCTCCAAACCAAAGACTTCAGAAATTTACTATTTTCATTTATATTGTGCTTTAACTTAGTGTCTTTTTTGATAAGAAGCAATTGATTTACATGTAGCGCTTCTAGTTTCTTCAAATTTCTTTATAATCTTGCCAATTCCTTGCACTGTCGGTCGATTATGATGTCCATAATCACCCCGTAATGCACGTAAAGTGCACACGTTTAAATGACCAATTTTGTAGTAGGTTTTAACACTTTTTACGCGTTCTTCGGTTGTTAAACGATTCATATTCCTAAATGCCAAACCTTTCACTAAATAAAATAACAGCTAACAGCTTTGCCCTACCGGCAGATAACCTTACTAAATGGATAACCCGGCGGAAATTAAACAAGCCTTAATAACACTACAGTCTGAATAAGAAAAGTTATAGTTTACGAATTGTAGTTTGCAGACAGCGCAGAGTTTTGAAGTCCTCGATCTTCTGTTCCTCTTCTTCAAATAGTCAGACCATGATTTTATTTGAGTAAAAAACCTGGGTCGTGCTCTCTTCCATTATCCATCAGATTCAGTGACGAATACTTTGTAGATCTTATAGTTTCTATTCATTCCCGGCCAACGGTGATGGGCATGTATATTTGATAAAGTATTTTTAACT
>JAHXMU010000798.1:588475-599969 GCA_019455685.1 Philornis downsi
AGCACAAGTCTCAACATGACACAAACCCAATGAACAATGACAGCACTCAAACCACCTACAAAGAATGAATGTTATATTTACTAGAAATAGACACATTTCACATACATAAGTGCTTGCACTGTGCATTTGCATGAATGTAGAACGCCTCTGAAGAGTGGTTAGCGACTAGGAGGGACAACATTTTATGCATCAGAAATTTAATGGAAATTGAAAATTTGCATTCAAAATATTACGAGCCAGTAGTAGGATTGTGAAACAACATACTGACATATTGTTTCTTTCATGCCCTTCTCATCATATGGCAGTACGTCCACGTGTGTCTGTTAGTTTGTAAATAGATAGAGTAATTTATGTGAACTTGTTTGTTGTTATGTTCAGACTTCAAAGTGATATACATATACATAGGTACGTTACGAGTATACATTTTGCATGCACACATACCTAAATAGTTACATACAATGGAGCGAGGAGTATACATACTTGTGTTGAAATGGTAGTTGGTAGTGTTAGTGTGTTAGTTAGTTGGCTAGAGCGGATACTTGATTGAAAAAAGGGCTAAAATGCATTAGAGACTATGTGATGTGACTCTAACCGGATCACCGGCATTAATAGTGATAACAAGAACAGCAACAACAAGCGAAACTAGCTGCTGTACAAATATTTAGTCAATGTGTGTGCATGTTAAAAAGGAAAGGATATTTTGAAAATTGAAATGGTCTCTCACACAAAGGCATTTTAATCAATTCAATTGCCACATATATGATACTAGAAAGATTTAATTGAAAAGAGAGGGTTTTCCATTAAAATACATTAAACCAAATGTACAAAATTGAAAAAGGAAATTTCTCTATATGAAATAGTATGCACAAACGTCTGGAGGGACTGATACATAATTTTTGTTCAGCGGCAGATAAATAATAATTATGGTTGATGGCGAATCATTCCACAAAACGGAGCTTGATATTGATTCATCATATAGAACCCTATAATTGTGCATCGTTTAGAAAATCATACTGAAAAAGTAAACAAAATCCATAACCGACTGCGGGAATTTCAGTGAAAAAGTGGTTTAAACCCTCCACACATTCTGCCTACATACGAGGTGTGTTCAAAAAATAAGGTGAATTTTCAAATTTTGCGGGTTACGCACATTCGACTTTCGATTATTATTCTTTTTATGTTGGTACACTCGTCTCAAAGATATGTTGACGGTTGAACCCATATAGTGTGTATAGTTTGTTTGTGAGAGGCATAAATAAGACAAGTGTTTTGCATAGTCGGCGATTTTCTACTATCGAAAAAAAATGGATCAAAGAAGTTGCATCAAATTTTGTGTAAAAAAATTGAATTAAGTGCATTTGAAATGTTGACAGTAGCATACGGTGAGAGTACTCTGAGTCAAAAACACGTTTACAAGTGGTACAAGCTCCAGAAGATGCGAATGACGACGCTCGCTCTGGACGCCCCAGCACATCAACAACCGATAAAAATGTTAAGAAAGTGAAGAAAATTGTTATGGGGAATCGTCGAATCACAATTAGAGAAGTAGCTGAGGATGTCGGCAAATCGGTTGGCACTGCATGCCATGCAATCTTTTCGGAAATTTTGGGCATAAAGCGTGTGGAATGGAACTTTTAATTCCATATCCTCATTTTTAAACATTATACAGCGTATCTCAAAAGAAAGTTTATACTTCTTAAAGTTGCTGCGTGAACACAGTGAATCTAAGCAGTGCGGCGTTTACATCAATCGGTTGCCTAGTTCTTGGTAATGCAGTCATTATGGAGCATTTCCCATGTTCATAGAAGTTCCCATAATACTAAAATGAGTCAACAATTTTTAAGATACTGGTACGAAGTTAAAGAAGACAAAATCCAGGGATATCAAGGACGATAGAAAATGCGGAGAATGTGAATCTGTATGTTCGTGACTACCCGAATCTTTCAATTCGCAAGACCCTTAGACCACTTTCGGCACAAAACGCCTAGAGTTGCGCTCCTAAATATAAAATATAATTGGTGTCATAATTAAAGCGTCAGGATGATATTCAAAAACAATTAAGCACCTTTCAATTTTTACCAAATTCTAGTTTCCGAATCAACTATATTAATGGACGCGTAAATAAGTAGAAGTGCTGTTACTGTAGTGCTCCGAATGTGAAACGCAAGCGTCAGAAACTTTTTTATTTCCGTAATGCGATGTCGTCGCGAAGAATTGTCTGCCTTTATTTATTTTCTGGCAATGAAAGGGGACATGCATTTACCATAAATTGGGGGTGTTTTTCGGAGACGTGGATCAATTTTTGTTGCCTGAACTGCAAAACTTTACTTGCCATAAAAAAATAACAGGGTCACACACGTCCTCCATGTCTCTGCCAGGCAAACCGGTCGACGTAAATTGTTTTCCACGCACTCCGCTGAGGACATTATCTCAGATTTAAAGTTTACGCTAATAAACCAGCATCCTTGGTGTATTTCAAAGAAATGATCCGTCACGAAAGGGCGACCAGTACGTAGTCTATCTGCCGGACCGTCATAAGGAATTTTTAGGAAAAAAGTTATTTGAGATTCTTAATGTAACAACGTTTATCAGCCACCCTATATAATCGACAAATTGCGCTCTTTGTTGAAGGTCTTAATAACCCGTTAACAACTGGCAGTGAGTCCCTGAATAGCATTTACAATCCCTCAAGGGGGTACAAATGCTCGTTTTTTTTTTGTCGTGGTCAAATCGTGATGACCCAGCCCGAACGGTGGTCATGCCAGGATTGAAGGTCAGGGGAGTTTTGCTACGTGTCTCTTGTGATTGGCAGGGAGGCGTCTACTACGAGCTGCTCTCCAATGGTCAAACTTTCAATTGGCTTAGCTGTAGGAAACAATCGAACCGAAGCGGATAGCTATGACCACTAAGAGAGAAATCATGTTGCATTAGGTCACTGCCAAGACACTCGCATCGATGTTAACTCGCAGATTTCTGGGTGCTTAGGTATATGCATTCATCTCATAATTCAAGTGTATATTCGCGGTTGCAGTTTTTGCCAATAGGGACACGGTTTTCTATGGGAAAAAGATATCATGGAATTACCCTCAAAATGACAACAAGTTATCGAACAGAACGGTGCATATTTGACTTCGATCGAACCACTCTAACTGTGCTTGAATGTGATGCATATCCTTTATATCGTATCCAAAGATAACCAGTGTATAATATTTGGTAAAACCAGTCCATTTGGAAAAGCCTGGCCGTACAAGGGCTGAACAAGGGCTTCTAAACAAATGCAAATTTTTCAGAATATGTTTTTTTTTTTTTTTTTTCATTATTATTTTTTAACTGAAACTAAATTTTTATTTTAACTATTCAATTGAACTATATGGTAACGTATATGCCCTTTGATACCATATATTGCAAAGGGTTATTCCATCTCTTGTAGATTTTTAACTTGAAAAAAAGCTCATTGCATAACGCATGAGTAAAGATAAAAATGGCTCGCAAATATCACAATAGCTAAAACTTGATCAAGTACTTGGAAAATGATCAATTTTTCGCGAATTTTTCTAATATTGTTATTTTATGGAACTGGAAAGGAACTACGCCAAATTATATGAATATGTAAACGAATAGTAGCTAGACTAGGGCATGGTTATTAAACAAAATTATGAGTTTCCATTGCATATTTTCAGCTGCAGAATTCTGTTAAGTGTCGTTGAATTCAGACCTAGGGTTGCTGTTGTATCTTGTACAGCTTTAAGCATCTGAGTATAATCTACTCAGATGTCATCGTTGTCCGTAATTGCCATTGTAACTAGATAACTACCTATGAACTTAAGTTGAAAACTGTTTATATATCTCATTGCAATAATTGTCATACATATTCGTTTATGTTATTGCGTACGTACGTGATTGTACATTTACAAATTGTAAATGTTTCAGTTTGAAACATGACAAATGTATGAAAATGGCCAATCATTTTAAAGGTTGATTATTGCTGCCCTCAATGCGGTTGTGTGGTAAACCTTTGCTAAACAAAATAAATTGAAGGTTACCCAAATTGTTTACCCATTGTCAATTAGTTATCTTACATGAGTATATTAAACAAATTGTCTGTCAAATTGACATTCGAACATGACTATTGAATGGCTTGCAATACGATTGAATTTTAGAAGATACAATTCAGTGGTTTGTAAAAAGCTACACTTTCTAGTTATTTCGCCAACACTTCGTTGAAATCTATTTCTATACTCCCTTTTTTCAGCACTCGTCGCCAGAGCTTTTCATTAATCATTCATTCAAAGTTGTTTATAGAAATTGACAACAATATTGTTAATTTGAATGTTATCTAATATAGTTCTATCAACATATCTGCCACTCAGTTTATTTCAAACAGTTCTTCTCATTTCCTCATTCCATTCTACTATATCTATGAGGAACTTGACTCGTTGTCAACATTTTCTTTTGTAATTCATATCGAGGGTAGATGGGAGAGTCAAAGGTACGAGTATTCATACGTAATTGCCTGTTTGCGTAGAAATTAGTTGGTTTGTCTACTAAAGCAGATGTAATAATTGATGATTTCATATATTATTAACACACTTTCATATGCATAAGCTGGTACGCTAGGGTGGAGGTAAAAGTGTCTATTTGAAGTAATTTGTATGGTAATAAAAGTTCCAGTAATTAATCATTCCTCTTTGCTTTAATATTTAAAATGTAAAGCTTGGACATTAGTTTTATCATTTACATTGCAGAACTTACGAAGCAGTTCACGAGGGTACTAACTAATAAAAAAAAACTCACTCCTCTCAAACGGAACATATCGACTTTACCTCGACTTTTTTTTTGTTGTATTTTTCTATAATCGCTCGGCTCCTTAAAAATATATAATCACAGAAATTCCTTTTTCTAGCCGACCTGACGTATAGGTGGTGCCAGTGGTTTTGAAAATATTATTTTGGTGAAAAGTGGCAACCTTACAAAACATATGTTTTAAATTTCAATATGCCACATTTTTTAGTATTTTTATTTGCGCCATCCAAAGTAAACAATAGTGAATTTGTAAACATAAAAAAATTAGTCACCGGTATGGATTTCAATATTTCCATTTGAAATGTCTCAGTCCAATCAAAGCCGATCTAGGTACTACTCTGAGGGAGTCTGTTCCTTCGTTCACGACTGTAAAATATTGGGTAGCAGAGTTTAATCGAGGCCGTACAAGCTGCCAAGACGAACACTGTGAGGGTCGACCAGGTGAGGTGTCCATACCAGGCACGTTTAAGGAAATCCACAGAATGGTATTGTATAATTGTCGGTTGAAGGTGCTCTAACTAGCCGAAATGATAGACATTTGAAAAAGTGCTATACATCGTATACTGACCGAAGATTTGAAGGTTTGAAAGCTGTGCGCAAGATGGGCGCCGCGCTTGCTTGTTTCAGTGGAGTGTTCGTCGATGTTTCACCGCCATATAACCAAATTTTTGTCTCGATATATTGCCATAGATGAGACACTACTTCACACCTGAGTCAAAGGAATAGTCAAAGCAGTGGACTGGAATGGAAGAATCGTAGCCAAAGAAGGCGAAGACGGTTCCATCTGCAGACACGGTCATGGCGTTTGTCTTTTTGAGATGCGCGTGGGATTATTTTTATTGATTATTATTTTTTTTTTTTAGTTTTTATTTTTATTGATTATTATTGATCTTTAGAAAGAAAAAACCATCAACGGCGAATATTACGTTAATTTATTGCATCGATTAGGTGGTGAAATAATGGGAAAAAGGGCGCGCTTAGCGAGAAAGAAAGTATTGTTTCACCAAGACAATGTTCCAGTTCACTATTCCATCCACTATTGCGATAGCCAAAATAAAGGAATTAAAATTGAAATTGTTTCATCACGTACTTTATTCGCTAGATTTAGCTCCTTCGGACTAGTTTCTATTTCGGTGGTAAAAGGTTTGCTAACACTGAAGAAGTGGAGTCTGCGGTAGATGTCTAATTTAAGAAGTTTGACGGTTCTTACTAAAAACAGGATATAGAATTTACTAAATATCGCTGGAAAAATGTATGAGATAAAAGGAGGTTATGTTGAAAAATAATGAAAATTTTTCCCAACCTGTTTGTGTCTTCTCTGTGAGATGGACTAGTTTTGGGACCGCCCTTAGTGGACTTTATTTCCACACATGGACGGATAAGTCAGTCTGTTGGAAACGCAGTTTTGTCAAACATATTACATTGAGTTGGCTTATTTAGTCAAAAAATGGGTCGACTTTCAAGCATATTTTAATTTTCTTATTTGACAATCACGTAAATATGACTTGTTTTGCTAAGAGACGATGTAGATTTTAACCTATTGGTCGGTCAGTAAGTTCCGGAAGTTTTAGTATTTGGCAAAAAATCGAAATTCTTTCTAATGTCAACTTTCAAACGCTGTCTTTCAAAAATTAATTTCGATCATTTGTGTTTGAGTTATAATGTTTTGCTTGTTTTATATGCAAGTGAAAAAACGAAATCGATTGTAATTACTTTTAAATTATTATAAAATACCATTCGCACTTAACAATGGCTTTATAAGTTAAAAGTTAACGAGGTCGGACGGCCACCGATAGTCCTGAAGCTACTAGTAATTTGTTTTCTTGACAAGTAATCCGGTGAATGGGGAGTACTTGGTAAACATCGTGCAAATTGCGCGAAATGAGGTTATGGCCTTAGCTTACCTTAGGCATTACAGTGCATTGGGATCATTTGAAGGACGAAATCAAGAAAAGAAATGCCCGCAAAAAGTGGTCTTTCAAGAAAATAGTACTCAGTGCCATAAGTCGATATATGTAAGGACACGGTTGGATGAATTCAGATTCGAATTCTTGCCAGCTCCATCGTGTTCTCCAGATCTTGCCACGTAAAAGATTTGGATGAAGTAGTGAGGTGATTGCAGAAACGAGGAGATCTGTCTGTCTGTCTTATGTCTGTGCTCTTGAGAAAGGAAGTGTTACTGCTGCTATGATTAGATTGAAAAAATATCGCACAATAAAATTTGTTTTCTTCTTCCTCGACTGATGAGGTCTTTTCGACCGATATATTATATTATAGTATTTATTTGGATAAAACATCTAATACATTCCGATTTTAGAAATCGTTCAAAATAGCAAACTTTGAAAAGGAAAAATTTACAAAATGTTTTTAGGTGAAATAAGTGATCAAATTTATTGATTGTTTTTTTGTGTTCAATTTTAAATATAGCAAGATTTAGTGAAAATATATTCTCCAAATAAGATTTTCCTGGAAATTATTTCACTTAAGGCTTGTTTATAATAAAAATCAAACACAAAGATAAAAAGAAACTAAATATTTGCAGAAGTATTTGGAGACTTATTGCATTTCTTCGTTTTGTTGCTATTTCATACGGAGGTTTGGTTGTGGTAACTTTAAAAGGCACCGGAATGGAATCGTTGTGTTCGGTGAAGACAATCTTCACAAAATGATATTCAATAATCCGATTTACAATTTGAGGTCCTTGAACTTTAACTTCACCCTAATGCCCATAGAGAATAGTGAGTAAAAGCATCGCTTCACCCTAATGTCCATAGAGAATAGTGAGTAAAAGCATCGATGACACAAAGAGATCATATGGTAAATTATTAATTCAGATGTTTAATCAGCCATGAACTAATACACACATTATGCAATGCAATGATTATAGGCTCAAAAGTATAATTTGTAACAAATTTTATGTTAATGACGTCAAATGAGATTACCCGTTTTTGGAAGAGCTAATTTGAATTGATTTAACTATTCATGTAATTCGCTGTGTTCGCAAAAGGTTACCTCAGTAAGATTTGATTAAGTTAATTATTACAGCAGGGGAATTTGTACACATTTTTACTAGCTTTAATCTGAATAAATTTCATCACATTTGCATGTATGTGTACAGTGTATATATTTTGTTTATGTATAGAATAATACGTGAAATAATTTGAAGTTTACGTCTCATTAAATAGGTTTGCTAAGGAGTTTCAACACAAAACTTGTAACTGTTTTAATAATCCCACAAGTAAAATAATTGCAATTAAATTTTGTAGAATAAATTTTGATGCTGTTTTTCTATATGGATTGAACAATAGTAAATGGTAACAACCGCCTAATTATAGTTAAAAAAAATTGTCGGCCAATTACTTTAGGAAAAGTAACTTCACACAGCAGGGCTGAAAAGTTCTGCTGAAATTATGGTGTTTTGATCCAATCCTCAACCCCGATTCCAAATCTGTTGTGTAACCTAAAGTAGGGCGTTGTAAAATTCATACTGATGTGAAGGTTTTATATGAGTCTTGCTGTAAAGCTTTACCCATGGTGTGCCACCACACAGGTGCCGTTTCTAATTTATGCTTTTTCTTGGTTATGTGTTCTTTCTTTCTTCAGGCGACGGCCGGCACCCCTTTGGTGTACTCACACTAATCCCGAAGGATTA
Source organism: Philornis downsi (assembly GCA_019455685.1). Lineage (NCBI taxonomy): Eukaryota > Metazoa > Arthropoda > Insecta > Diptera > Muscidae > Philornis > Philornis downsi. The sequence continues at coordinate 596,931 of JAHXMU010000798.1, forward strand.
GTTAGACTACTAGAGATTGGAAGTAGGTCCCTTGGAAAAGCTTCCTCAGGTCCCACTCCCGCACTCAGCCAAAGTACCTTTGTAGTCACTCGGTATGAAGTGAACTACCTCCCGGGTAGAAGTTGAGGTATCTAGGAAAACCTCGGATAGATATGAACAGTGTTTTCCAAGCTGATGTCTTCCTTCACCAACGCTTGAGCAACGCAAAAGCACTGAAAATACTTGTTCAGGCAACCACAGCCAGCACGATGCTCCCACTAGGGGTCCTACACCATTGACCAGGAAGGAACAATGTTCCTTGGGCACCTGGTCACCCGTGCTACCAGAAGAGAAGAACCCTCTGGTCTGGGTTTCGCAGACAAGCTACTCCAGTTTTGCTTTATCATACCTCGCATGGAACTGGTAATCCATAATACGGCATAGACTTTCAATGTCCGAGGAGAGAATATCAACACAGCAAAGCAAAATACACCATGATCCTATCATAGTTCATTAACCAAATCTCCCTGGTTATACAACTATATTTACGGAAAAGATAAATCTTCTGATACCTCCCGACGGCTTCTCTATGTCGCACCTGTTGCCAGGATGTGTCTTGTTTAACTATGACTCTCCCCTTTACTTGGTTTTCGAAAAACGAGCTCCAAGATCAGTTTGATATCATATTATAGGTGAATCCCAAGACATAATCCACCTTTTCCTAGGGCGCCTGGCACAAGACCACACTACTTTGTTTTTGATCGCAAGCATCATATCCTTTGCCTGCTTAATTACAGGATCAGGTAGAGAGGCCTGCGTTTTAGGGGTAAGCGGTACAAAGCATCCTAGGAAACACCCGCCTACCCACATTAAATTCATACTGTTGCCTTCTATCATGTTCGCCTCTTTTCATTTTAAAAGAAAAGCAGAAGAAATTTTGAAATGTTTTTTTTCTTCGTCTTTAGAGCCACTTGAAAAAAAGTCCATACCAGTTCCAATTCAGACTATTGGCAAATGTGGTGAACTGCGATTCCTGGACGTTGCACAGTGTGGTAGAGCACAAATCTAACTGGACAAAATTAATAAATTGCGTAGGGTTGACTTCTCACTTATGTATTTTAACAAAAAATGAGTTCAGATTTATAAATGATTGCAAAAAATCAACTTTTTTTTAGAAAAAAGTTTTTTTTAGTAAAATAATGCAAAAAGTAAATAGTTCACACTGTCAACAAAAAATATATTTTTAAGATAAAAGATTGGTTTATCAAATACATGCTCTGAGATTATTTTTAGTTATATATAGGTATATACTAATATTTACGTTGAATACAACTAATTAATCATATAATAAAATTATTAGGTGAGTTTTTATGTAAAGAGTCGGATGTAGTCATTTTTAGTATTAAAATAATTGTAATATTTTTAATAAATATTTAATAGTAATTGTTTTATTCACTTGTTTTTGTTTTATTACATTAATAATACAGATAAAGCACATAAATACATAAAGAGATTTTAATTTAGTCAATTTCAAATGCATCGTTAAAAGATTCTTCTTCCTCGGAAGCATCAACCGGTAATAGTGAAAGAACTTCTTTTATTATCAAACTTCGAACTCGAAAGGGAGTGTGACGCAAACTTGCGATAAAAGGATCTGAAGAAATTAATAGCCGATTGAAAAGATCTGTATTTGTGTCTATTCTCGATGTTTTTTTTTTTCGTAAACAACACTCTAAATTTTCTCGCATCCTTATTTCTTGCTTCTTGAGCTTCTTCTGACAGCTGTCCTATAGGAAGAATGCAAGACCTTATAATATTTTTTCCATGAAAAAGGATTTTATGGACGCTATCTGGTACAATATACCATGGGTATTCGTTTAAGTATAAATTTGTATAAATAATTGTGCAATAATAAAACTTTCAAAAGCATCTTCATCAATAGGGTAAATGCTACCTAAAGTCTCCAAAATAATATGAAACCGTTCAATTAATTCTTTATTGACATCAGTGATTTCTGAACTCTTTTCTGCTGCTCTAAGGAACTGTCTAGCAGTATTACCGTCATTCGTGTTACGTCCTTGTTGTGTTGGCATGTCGACAAGCAACCCCATCTCATTTCGGAATCTCTGTTGATTTTTTTTTTTTTCTTCAGTCACTTTTGATTTATTTTCCGGTCCTCGAGCTTGTCAATTCGTTGTAGGAAGCTTATATGCTATGGGTAATACACACTCCATAAAACGGATCCATGAATGTAGCGGAGACATTTCAAAGGTTAAAGATCGTTCATCGACATTTTTGTTTAAGATCACAGAAGGTTTATTTAGTTCACTCGGTTTCACTCCACATATGAAACATGTTTAAGAACAAGAAGAAGAAGTTACAGACAGTTCTAAAAATTAATTTGGTAGAAAAATAAGCAAATTAATGGATATTTACTATTGGGATTCTGTTTGCAGCATTTATGGAAACCACTAGACCACTTTTAGTGCTTTTAGGGCAATATAATAAAAAGATATGAAGTGCTTGCTTGTTTTAGCTCAAGAAAAAAATTTAATAAATTACCAGATATAAGAAAAGTAATGATTGAACTAAGCTATTTGAAGCCATTTGAAAAAGAAATTTGCTGCGTTAACATTTTCCCAAAATGTTCCAAAGAATGGGTTTTAAGTTACAGAACGTAATTGAACGGTGCTGCGGAACTGTAAAATTTAAATTATATTATTGATTAAACATTTTCATTTGCTGTCTTTTGAGCACTATTTTTGTGGGGTGATTATTGACTGAAAACAATATTTCGAATTTAGCTTTTGCCCCTATCAAGTGCAGATTTTGTTTTTTAATTTTTTGGGTGACCAAATATTGAATTTAACTTTAGTATTAAATTTAAACGTTTTTATGGCATTTTTGACAAACGGTTTTGCTTTTTTCCCGATATGTGTTACTGCAACTTATCTTACCATAAAAAACTTAAAATAATTCCTATTTTCTACTGAAAATTATTACAGTAGTCCACAAAAAAAAAAAAAAAAAAAAAAAAAAAAAAAAAAAAAAAAAAAAAAA
>JAHXMU010000798.1:599979-647172 GCA_019455685.1 Philornis downsi
AAAAAAAAAAAAAAAAAAAAAAAAAAAAAAAAAAAAAAAAAAAAAAACGAAAGCAATGTGTGGAAATTTGTAGCAGGTTTTAAAATTAAAAAATAAACCTGTCTTATTTGGTGAAAAATGGCTTGGAGAAATGTTTACATAGAAGAAAAACAGAAGTTTATCGCGCGGTAACTTGAAACAATTGGATTGTTGTGTAGACAAATTAAAAGTTTAATGCCTTAATGTTAATGCAATAGCAAATGTTTGTTATTAAAAAAAAATTTGTATTTTTTAAAAAGTTTAAAAATACTACATCTACTACCTGCAGATTGATACCAAGGTCTAACTCCTACAAAATATCCAATTAAGGAATCGGGTTTCGTTTATAGCTTTAGCCTTTGGCTTTTTATATTAGGTAAATACGATAACTATTAAGTATAAGTTTACGCATTCAGTAATAAAATATCAATGTTATTAACAAAATTAACTTCACATTGTATCTCCGCGCTTTTGGTCAATATTTTAAAGCAAAATTGGATTTCGAATTCAGATTAAGCTATCATTTTCATAGGCATCAACCCTGGACAAACATATACAAAGCTTAATGAAATAAAAATGTCAGATTTCTTTTTTGAAGTTTTTTATATACTGCTCTAAGTAAAACAGTTCTCTTGACTATCTAACAATTTGATTACAAATCGAGGGAAATGCATTTAGCTTTTGAATTTGTGGCAAAATTGTAAAGAAGGCCACAGAAAAAGCCAAAGAAAATTATGTTGATTGGATGAAGAATACATTGTTTTGTAATACCTATGAATTCGTAAATGGAATTAAAGTTTAATTATATATCTTATCCAGCAAGAAATTTATAGTAAATAAAGATCCTGTTTTGTCTGTTAAGTTCGAATTTATCAAATGCAATGAAAATTAACATACATCAGTTGATTTGTTTTTGTCTTCGTATTTTATCCTTTCTCCGTGAAAGTGTTGCGTTTGTAATTCGTCAAATGATGACTTCAAAGATAATTATTCTGTAATTTTTCTTATTATTTAATTTTTTATGTTGCACCTTTGTCCATTTATCATTTTATATATATATTTTTTTTTTTTCGTAAATCAGTCTTCAAGAGCTCTCACTAATCGATTTATGAATTTTTAATAATATCGGTATTAATTATTTATGATTTCGTTTTATAGACTTTGGTCATTACTTATTAATCTATCTTAATTTTAGATCCTTTTACACGTCGAAGCAACCATAAAGGTGGCTAAACAAACGTTAGCGTTTGTGCTATGGGGGGAAGGGTCGATTGGTATCAGCGTCTGGAAAGAGTGTGATGATGGATTCCAATGGATTTTCAGCGACGATGTAGTTGATATGATTTGGACTGTATCTTTGGTAAAGGCAAATTTCACCTGTTTGCGGTAGCAGGGTAGCTGTAGAAATAGAGCATAGCCTTAGATTCGTACAGTATTTCGTACAACGAGAAATTGTACCAAGGTTTAAGTAGGAAGAGAAACCCAGAGATTAAACGCCATTAATATAGAATTCGAGATGAAAGTAAAAAATGACTGCTCGCTATGATATGATGCAAAGAAGTGTCATTTTTGGCTTACTTAACTTGTTACTTTAAAATTTATATTTTTACAATTCATTATATTAATTAATTCACAATAGGTAACAGGTAAATTTCATAGCATAGATAAAGGTAAAAAAAAATCACCATTGCATGCGTACTGCACATTAATTTGCAATTCAAGTTAAGTACAGTTTTGAAGTACAAATTGAGTATTAAGTAATTTTTTTCAAATTATTACAAAAACAAACGCTGTGAGTTTATACAGTGGCCTTTCTAACATATAATCTTGAGAATAATCATAGTAACTGCCACTCAGGTTTTATTGTCTAATCTTTATCCCACCTTTATTTTGTTTTAAAATACTCTTCTGCAGACTAGTTCAATTTTGCTTGCATTCATTTCAACCAAAATTTCGCACCACGCTTTCAACACCGAACAGCTAGCGCATCTTCCGCCAACGTTGATCACTCGGCATTTGCGCTTACATTTTTCCTTCAAGATTTACGGTTTCTTTTTTTTTACTTGACTCAGTTTTGTATGTAATAGGCTTCCGACAAAAAAAAATTAAGTACTTCTTCAGAAATCACCAGTAAAAAGATTTCAAAAGTGTTTGACGCAAAATTGGTTCTTTGAATGCGGCTACTTCTAATACTTACACAGAAGACATTTTGAAGGACATCTAGAGATAGCAAACCAACGTAAATAATGTTCAACTTTTTAAATAATTTCATTACAATCAAAAATTGTTCTAAATTCGTTCCATGGTTTCAATGCTAAAATAATGCAAACAATATTGAACATCTTAGAAAGTTTCATGTGAATAGGATCTGAATTAATGAAAATTTGAGGTACAATTTTGCTTTGGTGAGAGTTTTTAAAACCAAATCAATTGATTTGTGTCAATATTTCTTTGGTTAACTGCATTACTTCTTTTTCTTATAAAGTTACAAAAACAAATATATATATATATATATAACAAATTAATATATATTAATTATCCCTCCACGTAAAAATCTTTAGATTTAATCGCGTTCGTTCGTACATTCTAGTGCCTGTTGTAGGTACAAAAGAAATTCTATCATTTGTATTAAGACGGCGAAATTTGATGTAAAGGTAATTATAGGCATGCTAAGTTTCTAATTGTTTAAATTCGGCCTAGTAAGGAAGAACTTGCTCAAACAAGAGTTGCATTCTGGAAAAATAACAGTTCTAAAACAAGTCCATACAAGGGCTGCATTTATTTTGAAATAATGATCAATTTGAGTGCTTTTCCGAGTATTTGTAACAGTTCCTTAAATAAATTCAATAGTTATAAGTGAGAGAAATTAGAAGAAGTGGTTATCGAAAGTCCCTGGATTGGTAAATCTTTCACGATTTTTCATACTTGGGGGACAAATTGGAAGAAAATTTCGATATGTTGTATGTGAAGGAAGTTGTTCTTGAAAGATCCACTTATCTGGTTTTGAATGTTTAAATCATTCACAAGTATCACAAAGGGGCACTTACGTCTCATGGGACAAATTGGAAGGAAACTTCGGTATATTATATACGGAGGGAGAGATTTTTAATTTTCGTAAATCATTCACGACCTTGAGTGCTGCAACTGCCACAAGCTGCGCTTATTTTTTGGCATTCCTATTCGAAGCGCTGTCTCAAAACGAGGGCTGTCTCAAAACTAGCCGACCTGGATGGTGCCAGTAGTATGAAGAAAATTATTTTGGTGAAAAGTGGCAACCTTAAAAAACATATGTTTTAAACTTCAAGTCGCCACGTTGTTTAGTATTTTTATTTCAACCATCAAAAGTAAACGATTTCAGTGAATTTTTAAACATGGAACAAATTAGCCAGGTCTCAATGCACCCAATATTCAAGCCGAGCTAGAATATAATCTGTGGGAGTTTGCTCCTTGGTTTACGACGGCAAAATATTAAAACACATTTAGCGAAACAGAAATTGTTGTTTCAGCAAGACTATGCTTCAGTTCACACATCCATTTGAATTGCTTATTTGCCAAATTTAGCTTGCTCGGACTATTTTCTGTTTCCAAACTTGAAAAAGTGGTTTGGTAGTAAAAGATTTGCCAACTATAAAGAGGTAGAGTCTGCGGTGGAGTCTGACAGTTCTTCCTATAAACAGAGTATAGAAGCTATTGAATATCGCTGGAAAAGCGTATCTCCCATATCTTCATTACAATGCTCACAAATTGTGCATCATAATTATTGTAGTCGAAAAATCAAGTTTCTTTAGTTATTTAAATGCGTAAATATTGCATTGCTTAAGCGAAAATTCGATATCGCTTCATTATTCCGGATAATCATTTCAATCATCTGTTTAGATCCAGTGGTCTAGGGTGGGTATCCTACTATCGATTTCATTCACGATGAATTGTTTTCTGCCCAGTGCTAAATCATTCATTTGATGTACTCTATTAATATTTAAAATTTTAACATTGCGCACTGCTTCCCGTTCATAGTGTACATTTCACACTCACGTCTCTTGGAAGTGCAGGGTATAATTTTGTTGGTATAGCTGCAAATTGCCGCCTGTCCAATCCGCTCTCATTACTTTTGTTAATGCTTCGGTGAGTGTTCAAATTGTAAAGTTCACACTCACATCGCATGGAGTTGTACGTATGAGTAATACGAACCATAAATTATCCGCCACAGTGGCCGGTGGGTTTACTGGGTCAATGATTTACTATGGCATATTAATCAAATTTGTTGCAAAACTCAGTCTTGCTTAGTGTACGAGTACGTGAAACGATGATGTCTGCAATAAATATTAATCAGCGTGTTATGTTTCTTCTCATCAATTTCTAACTTTATTCTTTTCTCACAAAATCGTTAACCGTAAGATTAATATTTTTGTTTTTTTTTTATTTGTGTAGCACAGTAATTTGTGAATCTTTATTATCCCACTTTAATATAGTCTTTTTAATGTGACAAATAATTTCAATGCTTTGTAAAATAGACTGCCATTTATAATCCACAGAATGTACGATTTGGTTATCATGTCAGTACTAAATTTTGGGCTTAGCTTCCAGAGACATCTAATATGTTTATGCAAGTTTCTTTGGAATCCTATGAAATCCGTGATAAATCTGGCAAATAAATCTGAGTTTAAGATAAATGTATTTTGTGGCCTCACTTTTTTGCAGATGTGATTGTAATTTATATGAGAGTCATACGCGATGTAAAATGATCTTTATTAGGTATAAAGGGGTTTCGTTATAGTATGGACCGATGTTGAAATCGAATAAAGTAAACCTTTGCATTATCGATTTTTTTTATGTAGAGCAGCACACTAATTGAGTTAGAAAAGAAATTCAAATACCTTTTTTTATTTAATGTACACCTATATATTTCATTTATTTTTTCTTCATTTGTTGTATGGAAAATTCAATTTTATTTTATAATAGCCAATTGGTTTTGAAGATGATAGACCCTAAATTACCTCCATGCTCATTCAGGCATATGCGACACCTGATCGGAAAATTATTCATTGCATTCATTGAAGGGTTGAAGTCAGGGTAACCTCAATTATTGTTTTAATGGACTGCTTCAATTCAGTCAAATTCCTTCGTTTTCTTTTTGTGCACATTTTGCTTGATATAACCCATAAAAGAGTCTGGTGCAATCAGGTCAGGTGACCATGGGGTCAGCGAAAAGTGGATTTTCTTGATATTAATTTGTTTGGATTCTCGTTGGAGCTCTCCGCCATAAGCGGTCTGGATATGTGTGGAGTTGTTTCATCTTGCTGGAACCAAATGAAACCAATGCAGCCAATTCCGGGTAAAAGAATCTTCTTCAACATCTTTAAATAATGGTTCCCATTGGTCCCTGTTTTGTGTTTGTGGCATCATGCCCCACCTTGCATGAAAGTGTCATGTATGGTGTTATGATGGCACAAATTGGAAATATCCCACTTTCAAATAACCTGTCCTTTAGAACATTCTGAATTTGAATGATGAATGTCACAGATCTATTGCAGCTTATTGGCGTAGACCAGAAAATTCAGAAAACCTGAAAATGAAAGGATTAGCGAGGTCAAGTCGCACGATTTTTGTTTCGACTCCATTCCCTGCTATCGTTTATATCATTTTATTGGGCCAAAATAAATTGGTTATGTTTCATTTCTAGGATTCGCCGATGAATGGCTATTTGTTGTCGAGTACGAAAAAGACGTGTAAGGCTTATCGCTGTTTCGGTGGAAAATCTGGCCTTTACTATTTACCAATTCAGACCTTTTTTTCTTTCAATGATTTATCAAGCTTAATCAATTGTTGACTTCAGAATTTATGGCATGATTCTTTGGGATCAATACATAATATTTAAAAAATTAAATATATTTAAATTTAAAAACTAAACTGATTGAAATGGATTATTATCAGTAATTTTACTGAAAATTTTCTGTAGATTGTTCTATTCCTTTCAAAAAGTATAAGTTACAGGCATGCGATACAAAACCCTCCATATGCAGAAAATAATTCCTAGCGATCGATCTTCTAGAATTTCTTGCAATAATTTTTGATGACCTAAAAACATGAGTCTAAAAGTAGAATGCGTGTAATTTGATTGAATGTCAGAAGCTCTCCAATGTTTCATTCATGAGTTTTTTTTTTTACAGCTTTAGGTCTTTGTAAGTTTATGTACGTTCAAAGCACTTGCGTACTTCCGCAATTCCCAACCTGCTTGATGGAAAAATGCTGGTCGAATCATTTAAAAGCGAAAACTTTGAAGTTTGAGGAATCTTCTTGCTGTACTTGCAAAAGCAATACATTTTAAAACTCGAGTATGCACAAGGCGCTGTCCGCTCCATAGTGATTGAACTCTCAAAAGCCACATTACCTGTTGACGTGGCTCAGTGCGTCTTTAGTGTTCGTTGCGTTCACGCAGTAAACCAAACAAATATAAAATTTCTATTGAAACTCCCTGCATATTAGTGCAAATTGTCTGCAATTAAATTTTACATGTTTCAAAATTAAATGTGTTGTAAAATATCACAAACGATCCATGTTCGTAAATGCCAAACCTTTCACCAAATAATTAACACTGCAGATGACAGGTGTTTAACTGCAGACAGCCTTCTCAGACCGGAGGTTTTGAAACCACTAAACGAAAAACCCTGTATAATCCTACGTATATATCTATGGATGTAGAGACTTATACTGTACATGTTTAAATATTGTAATTAGCTAAATTATGCAGAAATTAGAACGCCATTACTTCTAAAGCTATTTCCGCAATGTATTAAATTTTAAAAATTCTCCAGTTACCTACAATAATTATTGTAGGTATGTTTTCCATAAATGAACCATCTCTGGATTTTTGATAAAATTTCAATAATCTCTCTCGCATAAATTTCCTAGATGGCAAATAAAAACAAATGTCAACGAAGACATTTGTTGTTTTACGTAAGTCACAAGAAAAAAATAATTAATTTGCATAATCTGCATAATCAAAGAACACGTCCAAACAAAAAACAGCAGTAAATTAAAAAAACAGACAGAAATGGTTTGTTTTTCTATCTGTGTGCCTTGAACATTGTTGTACTCACCTTAATATTCACTCTTTAGAGTTCTCAGTTTTACCTTAAGGATGGTTTTCTGTTTCGGTGAAATTATCAGACCTTCATTATTGGCATAAAAAGGAAACGTTACAAGTAGTAGAGGTGATGGGCTGAGCGTTTGCGTTTCGAAATTAATGAATGTCAGGTGAAACTTTATTTTTCTTGTTGTCGGTTGTCTTTTTGCTGCCTCTCTCCTCCTTGGTGTTTCCCTTGTTGTTGTTATTTATTTATCTTTTGCCTTTTGTGACGAACTTTAGATTAATTTGTGTGTGTGTGTGCGTGTGTCTATTTGTATTTGTCAAAATGACGTCAATTCCGTCGATAAACCACTTTGAGTCATGAAAATGATTCGAAATTGATTTCCTGCAGGTTGAGACGGCCGACCCGTGCCCAACGGGGGTAGTGATGATGGTGACGATGGTTATGGCAACGATGATGTTATACTTAATAATTTTGTTATTGTTTTTTTTTTTCTTCTGACAATAGAATAATAGAACCTTTATGCCAACTGGTTTATGTTAATGAGTGTTTTAATTTCACAACAGTGAGTGAGTAATAATGACCGACTTTGGGGTAGCGGGCGGTTATGGCTTAGGTACATACGCTTCCAATGCTTTCACATATAATTACTCTGGATGATGTATATTTTGCATAATTAAACTTTGTTATTCTTAATCACTTTGTGGGAACTTTGTTAATATTAATTCGCGGCTGCTCTCGGCGGATCTCGATTATATAATGATTTTGGTTTGTGGCATAATTTCATTAGCTGTTGACCGCAGCATTAATGAGTAATGATGGCATAAATCTCACTTTTATATTGACATTTAATATTTCAACCTTGATTAAATTATTTTTTTTCTGCACTTTGTCATTGGCAAATTTATACGGTTTATTTCGTGTAATTATTTTTCCATGTTAAGCGACGAGCACAAAATTTGAATTTTCATTGTTATTCATTCACAAAAAGGAAATAACGAAAAATTTTTGTAGAGCGATAAATAAAAACACACACACACTCACTATTTATACTATTTTATAAATCAGACTAAATTGATATGTATCGTTATAATTTATGGCATTTGTAGCTTTTAAATAGTTATTTACATTATTGATTATATTTCAATTTCATAATACTACAATGCTTTTGTTTATTTAAATATTTTACATAAAATTCAATTACATTTGCCAACGAACAATGAAACGCACTTGCAACTATTCATAACGAAGCATTTCACCAACTCACATTCATATTCATTGATTGTGTTATTATTGAAATTTATTACTATTTATTTTGCAATATTTCTCATTATTACTCATGCCTCATCCCCCTTCATTGAACTTTAGCCTTGGTGTTTATATCCTCCGCCTTTAAGCTGTAATCAGTGGAGTTTTGGTTTAGCTCTTGCCTTGTTGAGAGCGGTTTTTTTATCTTTGCACCTGTAACGAAAAGATGTGGGAGGGAGAATTTTGTTAAACAAACGTTTTTGAACTTTATCGTTAAAACAAAAAAAAACTTTTTTTTTAATCTATGATGAGATTAAATGGCGTACAGATATAAGAAATATTTGCAGGTTTTTTTCTAATCCCACAGAAAGAGAAGAAACTTTTAAAGGCATCTTTTGAATAATACAGTAGCGGGGGGATTTCCAAGGAGCGAATTAAGTATAAGTTTGGACACACATTACGCTAGAAAATTTCAAAGTCCAAAGTCCAAAGGGTATTGTAAAACAAAACAACTTTGAAAACTTTGCCTTTAGTCATCACATAAATGCGCAATTAGGACATTTTGTATATGCTGATCTACAAGAAATCTAAAATATTGGTTGATGTGTTAAGAGTTTCGAATTTAATTTTCTAAAAGAAAAACTCATAAAAATTTCAAAACAATAGGAAAGATGAAACAAATTCTTAACGCTTTTTTTCGTTTAAATTTTGGTCATGACTACAATTAGAGTTCGTATTTATTTACCCCAGATTAACTCACGCACAGCACCGTGTGAAATGGGAAGTGCTCACACACGCACACATTAGCCATGACGGTGTATAAGCATCCACGTACACTGCTCATTACTCATAAGTAATATCTAATTGACATCTCCGCGTTACCCCATTACATACTTCATTACTCAGATGGCGACAATAACGGACAACCTTGTCTGTTATGTGTCTCACTTGGAAAGTCATAGCAAGCGCTTCAGTCTTATGCGTTTCTTCCCCAATTGGTCATAAAAAGTTTTAGCAATATTTCATAAGTCTTGTCCTTCTTCCGTATGGTCACCCAAAGCAATTAGTGGGTTTTTATAAGTTTTACTCATCGATGTCGGAGCACAGTTTATACACCTCACGGTTCGCACGACGCCGATAATCTACATTAGTGGTTATAGGGCTATATACGAGGTGTGTTCAAAAAAAGGTGAATTTTCATTATTCTCAAAAAATATTTATTTATTCATCAACTAGCTGACCCGGCAAACGTTGTTTTGCCTTCAAAATATTAATGTGGTAAAAAAAATTAATTGCAAAAATCTCATCTCCAACGCCATCTATCACTTCAAATAAAACCTTTTAAACCTTCCGGGATACTCTACCAATAATTTAAGACCAAAATGAGCCAAATCGGTTCAACCGTTCTCAAGCTTTAGCGAGACTAACGCACAGCAATTGATTTATATATATATAGATTTCTATTTTATTTCTTTCAAAGCAGTCCCCCTCCCCCAAATATAATACACCTGTGCCAGCGTTTTTTCCAATCCTCAAAGCAGTTCTGATATGCACTTTTTGGTATGTCCTTGAGCTCTCTCAGCGATTCGGTTTTTATCTCCTCAATCATTGCAAAACGCCGTCTTTTCATGGGTCTCTTCAATCTTTGTAACAGGAAAAAGTCGCTGGGGGCTAAATCTGGTGAATACGGTGGCTGAGGCATGATAACGGTGTTGTTTTTGGCCAAATAATCTCTCACAAGCAAAGATGAGCGAGCAGGTGCGTTATCATGATGCAAAGGCGATGAATTTCTTTTCCACAATTCCGGGCGTTTTATTCGTATTGCTTCACACAAACGGCGCATATCTTCAAGGTAATACTCTTTGTATGCCGTACGATCTTGTAGTAAGAACTCCTGATGCTCTACGCCAGGGTAGTCAAAGAAAACAGTGAGCAAAACCCTGACATTTGATCGAACTTGGCGAGCTTTTTTTGGTCATGGCTCTCCTGGAGTCTTCCATTGGGACGATTGGGCTTTGGTTTTGATGTCATAACCAAATACCCATGATTCGTCACCAGTTATGACCCTCTTAAGCAAATCTGGATTATTGTTAACGTCATTCAACTACCTGAGTGATGCGACGTTATTTTTGGTCAAATTTCAGCAATTTTGGAACGAACTTCGCTGCCAAACGCTTCAGTTATCGTCACCAGTTATGACCCTTTTAAGCGAATCTGGATCATCGCTGACGTCATTCAACAATTCCTGAGCGATGCTCATGCGATGTTGTTTTTGGTCAAAATTCAGCAATTTTGGAACGATCTTTGCTGCCACACGCTTCATGCCCAAAATTTCCGAAAAGATTGCATGGCATGAGCCAACCGATATGCCGACATCCACAGCAACTTCTCTAATTGTGATTCGACGATTCTCCATAACAATTTTCTTCACTTTCTCAACATTTTCATCGATTGTTGATATGCTGGGGCGTCCAGAGCGAGTGTCGTCATTCACATCTTCTCGAACTTCTGTGAAAAACTTGTATTACTTGTAAACATTTTTGTGACTTAGAGTATTCTCACCGTTTGCCACTGTCAACATTTCAAGTATTTTTGAGCACTGAATTCCATTTTTTACACAAAATTTGATGCAACTTCATTGACCATTTTTTTCGATAGCAGAAAATCGCCGAACACGCAAAACACTTGTCTTATTTATGCGTCTCTGAAACAAACTAAACATGCTATATGGATAAAACCGTCAACATATCTTCGAGACGAGTGTACCAACATAAAAAAAAATAATAATCGAAAGTCGAATGTACGTAACCCGCGAAATTTGAAAATTCACCTCATTGTTTGAAGACACCTCGTATAAGTAACAGAAATCAAAATCAAATATATATAGGTACAGCATTGTTCGATAACTTGTTGTCATTGTGAAGATAATTCGGTTGTTCGCCTCTAATAGAAACGCTCATTCCTATTGGCAAAACACAAAAATTCGATAGCCGGTTTTTTCATATTTTCCTTGGAGCCAATTTTTCACCAGCAAAAAATCATCGCCATAGATAGAAACGTGGGGTAATTATTTTGTGCCAACTACAGATTATAAAGTGGATACGTAAAAAATTTCAATTCAAATTTTTTGCTATTTAGTAGCGATTTGCAGGTGGATATTCGGGACATGAAGTTTTTTTTTTTGCGTCAACCCGTGCGGCGTCCGATTGGTTTTGTGCAGTCGTTTTTTTGTGCAACGTTTAGCTTCTTAGTAATCGAAATATGCTTACATGATTGTCGAACTTGACTATTCTATCAACACTTTCGACAATTGATCTTCCAGGTCGAAGTGATATCTTTGAAATGAAAATTACTGGTATGGAATCGACAAAATTAAATTTGGGCGTTGTTGGCTTTTATAACATCAGAACAAAAACGCTATTCCCACCTTCAGCTACCTGGCTTCCATTTTGCGCTTCATAGAATAAAAACTGCATAAAAACAAAGGGCGATGGTGTCAGTGGTTGGAAAAAAAATAGTTTGGTGAAAAGTGGCAATCTTATAAAACATATGTTTTAAGTTTCAAGGCTGTATGTTGTTCAGTATTTTTATTTCAACCATCAAAAGTAAACGATCGCTTGCTTTTAATAGAGCAAGGACAGCGATCGTGAAGATGTTTCAGTATAGTGTTTGGCGATGTTTCACCGCAATAAAGCTGAAATTTTACTCCGATTTATAACCATGGATGAGGCTTGGGACCACCACTTCACACCTGAGACAAATTGAAAGCCAAAGCAGTGGACTGGAATGGGAGAATCGTATTCAAGGAGGGCGAAGATGGTTCTACCTGCAGGCAAGGTCATGGGGTCTGTTTTTTGGAATGCGCGTGGGATTATTTTTATTGATTATCTTCAGAAAGAAAAAACAACAAAAAATCAGGGGCGAATATTATGCTAATTTATTGCAACGTTTAGGTAATGAAATTACCTAAATTACCAGATTTTCCTCCCTCGGAGGAAAGATCTGCCGGTTGTAAAAAATCTGCCAACAATGAAAAGGTGAAATCTACAGTTGGTGGCTGTTTCAAGGACTGATGGACTGTTCTTGCTATAAAATAGGCATAGAAGCTATTGAATGTCAATGGAAAAAGTGTATCGACCTAAAAGGGAGATTATATTGAAAATGTTTCCCAACTTTTTTGTTTCTTCTTTCTTAGGTTTGGGACCGCCTCCGTATTTTCTCTTTGCCGTTTTCCATATTTGACGTGCGCACTCAGGCAATAATGAGTCAAGCAATCAAAAAAACTGTCTTAGTAGTTTCTTCAGTATGAAAACGTATATTTCTAACATAGTACACAGATCCTTAAAGCCATCTTTCGGAATAATAATGGACTTGTTTCAATTATATCATATTGTTTTTCTCTCGTATATTCCCAGCACTAAATCGTTCAGTTGTGTCGTAACTCAAAACTCTGCGCCATAGAGCAAGGCTGGTGAAACCAGCTTTTGATGCAGTTTGATTTTTTTTTTCGTCCAGACAGGTCCTGGTCATTAAATTGCTTGGTAATAACAGTAACATCTATTCTCAGGCAAAAATCTTCTCTTTCTCCATGACGCAAGATTAATTTTACTTAAGCAAATTTTTCCCCCATCTAAGATTATACCTATAGTTATCAACGTTCTCACAGCATTCCAAGCGAGAGTAATCTTTGTTCTCCTTTATCACCAATTTTTAATAATTGTTTCTAAATGTTTGAGAGACTGCATAAGATTCGTAGTTTTTGCCAATAATGTTTATATCATTAGAATGGGCAAATAGCATAAGTCTTTCAATGAGGATGGTACCAGTAGTGTTAGCTACAGATTTCAATATGATCATCTTCAATATCACAAGTATATTTGCATTTTAGTGATTTTTTTATTATGGCGATTTTTTGAAACATGCTAAATGATGTTACTTTTTCTACTGAACGCACTGTTTTGTAGATATGGCAATTTTTTGTTGTTTTATTTTTCATATTTCGAAAGAAAAATGGGTTGCTGTGGGGAAGGTGTAATGCTGCACATTGTTCACGACTAATATGAAGATGTCATGGAACTGCCACGACGACAACTCATTTCCCACAGATATTATATGTAGATTACAAGAATATTGCACGTAGATTTTCCCGATCGTGGTGCGATGGTCAGTACACGCAACTACCTTCGGATGATCGGGGGTTCAATCCCACATATAACCGCATATCATTATTTAAGCGGCGGTCACTGTGATATGTCTGACGAACATTTCGAGTAGTCAAGTAATCGACAAGGTGATTAAAGCTTCTCAAACTGTAACGTTCGGAATAGTGGCTAAACTTTAGCTCCCATTGAGCGATTTTAAAAATAGAATACATGTAAGCTTACTGAATGTGAGAAGCTCTTCCATATTTTATTCATGGAATGCAAGGGAATTTGTTTATTATTATATATGTAGATGCCATTTGCAAACTACCCATGAGCAATGAGTTGAGTTCATGGGTAGTTACCCACCATCATCAGTAGCTTGTATATGCCTTTATTTTCTCATGGGTAATGCCTAAGCGACTGTTTCTCAATTACCACAGTGGGTTTAACAACGAAATATGATTTTTAACTTTCTGGCGGCTGGTACCTCACAAAATGTGACAATTCAGCTTATTAATAATTGCAGAAATTGTCTTCGCCATTGAACACAATTTGTCGATAAAAAAAAACATATCTTCCCCAAGTTTTCCAGTTGCCAATATCAGTTTTATCCGTTTATTTATTATTATTTTTTTTTGAGGCTCCTCTTCTCAGGCTACTGTAATACCCGCTAGGTTAATGATTCTGTGATATCTATTTTTTTCTGGGCGATGTATCACCATTTCATATCGTAAGTCACGAATTAGCAAAAACACCTTTTTATCCCTCGTCTAGTAATTTGAGTTACAGTTGTTATACCCCTATATGGTTATCCATTTAGTGCTTTCAAAACAGCTAGTCTGGCAAGGCTCTCAGCTGTTAAATGCCTGTCATCTGAAGTGTTATTTATTTAGTAAAAGATTTACCATTTGCGAATACGGATCTTTTAACAGCCGAAGCACGCGTAAAAATAGCTAAAACTTCTATGAAAGTGGTGATACAAATGTGGACTTCCAATCGAACAAAATTTTCTTCGATGAAACGATGAAACTCATTTCTCACTCGGTGGTTACGTCAACGAACAAAATTGTCGCATATGGGACTGGGAGAAGCCAGAAGTGAGTGTGAAAAAGCGATTACATCGGGAAAAACTGTCTGAAAATGAAAAATCACTGAAAACAAAAAATGAAATATGAAAATGACGCCGGAAGAACCTTAAAAGAATCCACATTGCATTTCATACATAATGATAAGTTCCAAGTATTATAATGAAATAAAAGTTTCATTGAAATCATAGCTTCGTATGTGTTTTATTTAACTTTATTTGAAAACGAAAAATGGATAATATAACGCAGTTATAATGATACCCTTGGTAGAACTTTTGACCAGTTTTACCGTTGTTTTCCTTATACTCCCTGTGTAATCCTTAAATACATGAATTTGTAAAAACTTTTCCTAATCCCTAGCCTACAGTGGTATATGAAAGTAAACTTCTAATCCCATGGCAATTTTGGACACAATTTTATACATAAAGTGAGGTATTAAATCAATTTTACCTAATGTCCTAATTTCGTCCTTTCATTATAGATATTTCTCTTATCTTTGGCTCTTTTCATTGTTTACAGTTTGGTTGTTAGCGCCCACATCATCGCCATGACGTCAAGCGAAGATGCGGCGGCTATTCATGAGAAATTTTTCACTATGGTGATGGCAATTTGATTACGTGCACGCAGCTTTGGCAGATCCTATTAAACTGAGTTTAGCTTAGTATTTCCCAATTCCTTCGTTCTGCTGAATTTTCATTAAATACCAATCACTGTTGTGATGGTTACAATACCAATCGTTTATTAAAGTTTCTTCCCACAAGTATTTCCGTTTAATATTTTTGGTAGGCTTTGCTGAACTTTTCAGTTGCTACTTATTGAATTAATCGACAAGAACAAATATCTGTTTCAGCTTAAATATTAAACGGGAAATAGGTTTAAAACAAAAATAAATGTATTCCGTTCTTCATATTTCCCTTTGCTTAAATGTTCATTAACAATTTTGATGGTTTTGACCAACAAAACCCGTATGTTTGAAAATTGAAATAAAGACAACAAAAACATTTCAATAGAGATTTTATGATACCGTTGTCGTCAACTCATACATTCTCTTAGTATTCAACACACATCCTATTTGTATTTATTTGTCACACACACAGACGATATATATGTTTCCTTTTTTCACAACATTTACTTGTGCTAAACTTCTGCAAATGTCTATCTAACCAAACCGAAAAACGAAAAAGGTTCTGAATAGATTTGGGTCTAAAAACGATAAACTTTAGCAGTTTCATAAGGTCAAATAGATTGTGATGTCTGTGTTCTGCTATCAAGATTTAACCAGCAAATGCGATAAAAAAAGGAAAACAAAAAATTTTATTTGCAATATGGGTTATGTTGTGCTAACGATTGGGCGTTATCATATGTTCTCCTCTACATCCAACCGTCTTCCTTTTATAAATATTTGATAGTATCGTGTAAAACATAAAAGTTGGGATATAAAGTGGCCTGTCTCGATTTTGTTTGTTGGAGAGCACTTTTTGTTACCGTCGTCTATTCGGAAATGACAAATAATGTTGTAGCATTTCGCCGAAGGCAAATCTCCGATGCACGGCATCAATATAAGGTGGTCTTTGCTAGTGAATTTTCCAACAATGTAGTTGCTACCTGCAAATTTGTGAAAATGAACAATAAAAGTGTCTTTGGTAAAGAGAAAGGCAACTTTAAAAAGAAAGGAGAAGAATTTGGTTATTAAAAAATGCTTCTACTATGTTAAAACAAATATCTGATAACCTCGCCTCAACGAAACTCTGATCGGAAAGTCATTTATTTCGTTTCAAATTATATTTCACATTTCTAATGTTAATGCACAAAAGCGCCAAATGACTTTGCAAGGTCATGGTAATTATTGGTGCAGTAGCCAAGGATATTTCGATGTTTACAAAAAAAAAAAAAAAAAAAAAAAATGAAATGGGAAAAAATAAATCGTCCAGAGAAAATTATCCAAATTTTTTAAATAGCCATAATTATTTCTCTGATTTTTTGGCTCTTTCAAAGTGGAAAATGGCCCAAAAATGCAATATGTACCGTAGAACTATCAGCGACTCAATACAGGGTGTCCGTCGGGATGGTATACTACTTTGTTTATAATTTTTGATTAAATGCAAGAAAATGGATCTTTTATTGATAAATGTTTAATTTAATGTCGGCAATTATGTATGGAATACAATATCAGATAAATGTTCGCCTCTGTTAGCCTCGTAAATGCGAGCCATTTTGAGCACATTTTTCACATTCTCACACATTTCACGCTGTATTTCATTAATTTCATCAAGAATATTTTGTTTGAATTGCCCAAGCGTTTCTGGTTTGTTTGCATAAACCTTGCTTTTCAGATATCCCCACAAAAAGAAGTCCGGAGCAGTCAAATCAGGCTACCGTGGAGGCCAATCAACATCACCATTTCTTGAAACTTTTTGTGGAAAGAGGTCTCGCAGTAATTCCATTGTAATCTTGGCTCTATGCGATGTGGCATCGTCTTGTTGGTACCACATATTAATCAAGCCCAAAGCATGCAGTTGTGGCGTTAAAAAGTTTTCAGTTTTATCACGATATCGCTCCCCATTGAGAGTTACCGTTACGCCATTTTCAGTTTCAAAGAATTAAGGTCCAATGATTCCTCCCGACCAAATTGCACATTAGACTGTCACTTTTAATGGATGCAAAGGTGACTGAAGAACAATTTAAGGGATTTCCATTGCCCAGAACTGAATATTCTGTTTATTCACATATCTATTCAGATGAAAATGTGCCTCGTCACTCATTATGATTTTTTTCATGAAAATCGAGGTTGTGATGGGCGAGCTGTAACATTCTATTGGCATATGTATGGCGACGTAACTGGTCTTGTGGAAGAAGTTCTTGTGTCAACTGAATCTTAAATGGAAACAAATGCAAATCTTTGTGCAAAATTGTGGCCAAAGTTGTTCTTTTAAGACCAAGCTTGTGAACACATCGTCGAATTGAGGTTGATGAATTGTTTTTAACACTTTCTTGAGCAGCAGTAATGTTTTCAGTCGATCTTGCAGTACGTTGTGGTCCATGCTTGGCCCTATTAGCTACCGACCCTCTTTCTTCGGAATCATTCACTACACGATAAATAGTGCGTCTTGATGGCACGTTGTTTCTCACAAAAATTTCACGTAACTTTCTCATCGTCACAGTAATCGATAATTGATTTTGATAAAATGTTTTAACGATTACAACACGTTGGCTTATCGAATATTTTTCCATAATAATTTTGCCACGTCTCTACTTTACGACTGCCAAATTATGAATTGTCAAGACTAATGTTCACCAAAATGGCGGCAATACAAAGTAGTATACCTTCCCATCGGACACCCTGTATAAACATTTAATCACAAGATAACTTTTTGATTAGTTAATTACATAGTTCAGGTTATGGAGAAA
This sequence comes from Philornis downsi, assembly GCA_019455685.1. Classification (NCBI taxonomy): domain Eukaryota; kingdom Metazoa; phylum Arthropoda; class Insecta; order Diptera; family Muscidae; genus Philornis; species Philornis downsi. Next base: position 617,971 of record JAHXMU010000798.1, read on the forward strand.
AACAATCGACGAAGTTTTTGACAAGAATCATTCGCTCTGTCGTCATCCACACAGTTTTTCTTAGATAATAACACATATTAAACAAGAAAGAGTTTGTTCTAATTAAAAACAAGAAAATAAAAAATATACTTAAAATAGGAAAATAAAATCAAATAAAACTCGTCTGTGTCGTTTACTTCATTGCGGAATTTCAACCTATTTTGCGGGACGAACAATTTCGTCTCAAAAAAATAAGAAATAAATCATTAAATAATAATTATTAATACAAACAAAACAAATAATTATACAAATAAAGATATCAATAACAAAAATTAAACCTTAAAAAAAGAAAAACTTTGCATTACGATAAGGCATCATCTTACAAGGCTGCATTGGCAGGTGTACTTCTGACCGAAAACTCAACAAATATCATCAAATAGCCTCTGAATTCATCAGGTTTGGCCGATTGACTATTTGCTGGTAATAAGAATATAAATTAACACTTCGAGGCATCCGTTTTCAGTCGCACTCGTACTGAATTTCGGTCGAAAATATACTGTATATATTATAATTTGCTCAATACTAGTAAATTTTACCTGAAACTGGTAAGTGAAAGTTACATTGACTAAATTTTTCTTGATTTGAGAACGAATGAAAGTTGTCCGTACTTAAGCAAATTTTGTGGAATAATTGTCTTACTTATTTTGAGTAAGGGTTACTTGGCGCTGGGTGGAAATCAATTGTATTCAAAATTAGTTCACTGTTTTTAGTACGCTAATTATTTCGGAAGGGTTTTATTTTGATGGCGATAAAGTAAATTTGAAAATAGATAGATTGCGTGTATTTTTGATTTTATTTGTTAGAGTAAAACCCCAGTTTTTCTTTTCCCAAAAATTTTGTCTTTGTTTGCCCAAATCTATTTGAAAGACTTCAAAGCATTCCCTCCCAAACACAATATATTTATGCCTATAATTTTTCGAATCCTTTTTGGGACACCATATAGTCATCTTCCGTTATGACTTTCACATCGCAATTAGTTCACTTTTCTTAGTGCGTGTATTATTTCGGAAGGGTTCTATTTTGATGACGATAAAGTAAATTTGAAAATAGATGATGATGACGTTTTATTGGCCAATTTCGCCTAGTTTATTGACAGTATATTGCGTGTATTTTTGATTTTATTTGTAAGAGTAAGGCCAGAATAACACCAGTCTTTGTTCTCTCAAAAATTTTTCTTTATTTACCCAAATCTATTTCAAGGATATTAAAGTGTTCCCTTCCAAACATATATATTTATGTCAATATTTTTCCGAATTCTTTTTGGGCCACCATATAGTTATCCACCGTTATGACCTTCAGACCGCACTGCGATTCACGTTAAATGTCTTCAATTGACTCTAAACGGTGTCCCGGAAGTGGTCATTGTGAAATTGCTAGAAATTACGTAGTGAACACGAACACGACGGAATATAGTAATTTAGACAGTTTGGCCTTGACACGATATTCACAAAATTGGGCGCTTGTTTCCTGATAAGGGCATCGATCAAAAATCTGGATGCCAGAAACCATCTCTTCATCTCTACTTTTTTGGTGCCAGTTGGGATTTCATGAGAGATCATTCAGAGATCCAAAATATTTTTTAAAATATCCGTCGCAGTGCAATCAAAAATAAAAAAATGTCTGAGATTCAATGTAAATTGCAAACTGCTTGTCTACTTTTCGGACACAATATAATCTTCAGTGCTAAACCGCAGCTTATATTGTTCAGTCGACACGGATAGATACAATTTTTAACTGAAGGTGACTAAATTTCACTACTAACTGCATTCTTCCGGGAGAATTCACCTTGGCCGTAGTAATATTGCAATATTATTACAGACTACTACCAGTTTTACTTATGCGATACTACACTAATAACTTTTGGAGGTTCGCTTCGCTTTGTACGTAGTAATCAGTGCGTTCGGCAATACTTCTGTCTAGTTGTGAATCATTGACCCCACATTTTAGCCATTTGTTTGAAATACTAGTTTGAAATCGATATTTTGTATTAATCAGAATAAATATGTTAAAACACCCATCTCGTAACATTTCGAACAAGAAAAATTACAAACAGCAAATTAATAAAAAAAAAATTTATGTGGAGATAACTAAATACCTGTAGATTATGTACTTCTGAACTTAGAATAAAATCTGATAGAAGTTCAAAAATTTTTATTTATTTCGATTTACGTTTCGGAAAATATTGAATTGAATTGTACATTTTTGAAACGTTTGCTTATTTCTATATATTTTGAAATATATCGTATTTATTATTATCCTGCTAATATTTGTTGCTACATTTGTAAAATGTAAATGTTTATCAGTTTCAAATATTGGAAAATATTATATATTAAATTGTTATCTCGATGTAAAAGCATCTTAGAATATACTTCTGTATATGAAAAGTATACCTAAAGACATTTCATATATGAAACATATTATGAAGATATCTTCCTACATGAAGGGTGTCCATTAAGGCTACTTGCTTTTATGAAAGCTCTATATAAAGATGCTTATAAGGACATATTTTTATATGGAAAATGTCTGAGAAAAATTAATTTTCTGTAGTGTAAAAAATCTGCACTTTGTACTGCTTTCTACTCTAAGCTCAATGCAGAAAATCCAGTTTGCATTTTGTATTTTCTGGTTCGAATATCCTAAACTCACTTAACGAAATACCCGAGTATCCATTTTGCGGTTTCAAAATTAAAGTTAAGTAAAACACATATAAAGCTATGATTTCGGTGAAACTTTTATTTCATTATAATGATTAGATCTGGCCATTATGTACGAAATACAATGTCATTTAAATGACCGCCTCTGGATTGGTTGCAGCAGTGGATCCTTTTAAAGTAGTTTTCGAACACTATTTCGTACATTTGGGGCGGTATCTCAGGATAACTGGACGAATGTTAGTTTTCAAATGCTCCAACGTTTGGGGATTATCTGCGTAAACACGATCTTTGGCGTAGCCTCACAAAAAAAAAAAAACTCTAACGGCGTCAAATCGCATGATTTTGGTGGTCAATTGACGTCGCCAAACGTGAAATTACGCTTTCTGGAAACTTTTCATGCAATAAATACAAATTTGTTCGTGTTGTTTGGCTCGTGGCACCGTCTTGTTCAAACCACATATCGTCCAGTTTATAATCTTCAATTGCAGGTGGAAAAAGGCGGTTATCATACGACCTTAGCGCTCTGAATTGAAATTTGGGTTATCTGCCCACACTTTCACTAACAAAAGCGATATTTTCGGCAGTGCGTACATTGCAATGATGCACGGGCCCGATCACATCTGTAACGCTTCCAATCTCTTCAAATTCCTTTCTTTATACTCTTTTTTCTTTATACTCTTTCCAATTCCTTGCACAGTAAATCGATTATGACGATCGTAACCACCCCGTAATGCACAAATAGTGCCCACGTTTGAATCACCACTCTTTTTTTTAGTAAATTTTAACTATTTTACGCGTTTTCCGATTGCTAAACGATCCATATTCGCAAACCTTTTACTAAACAAATAACACTTCAGATGACAGGTGTATATCAACTGACAGCATTGCCAGACCGGCACTTTTGAAACCACTAAATGGATAACACTGTATATAAAATATTACATTGAGTTACATTTCGGAGAAACAAATTTTTTTTTTGTTCCAGAAGTAAGCAGCGAAAGAATTGTTAAAAATTTCAGCAAATCCATATTTTTTCTGATTATGCACTAGAATTAGTGTGAAGTTTCTATTATTTTTATCCATCCATTATCTAGAAACGAAACTCTGGGTGCCAACCACAACAATAAATATTTGAATCTCATTTTCATTTTTTTCATTTTCTTATATCAATCAAGCTGATAAACCTCGTCTGCCAATAATAACTTACAAAATTAAGCAACATTCGTCATACAACATTGGCTGCAAGAACAATTGAAAGAAACACCAGTGGCGGCCGGCTGGCGAAAACGGATGCGGTGGAGAATAATTCAATCACGAACTGTGTGCTGTAGCAGTGCCACGTACGATAGCCCGTGGGGGGTTCTCTAATATTTTGCATTATTATTACATTCTCGGAAAATTTGCAAGTGCACGTAAAATCTATATAATACCATCTACATTACACAAGAATTTCAAATGCTCCCATGATATCCCTACACTCCATATTGTAATATTACATATTTGTGGTAACCAATCCCATTAGGCCCCAATTCTAATTTGCGATAATTTCGGGATTTTTACCTTTAATTGGTGAAAATTTTCCTAATTGTTGTATCCTATCATAGGCCCGATGCGAAAGCAATGCGTGTGTTTGTAAGGAAATGTGAAAGACTCTGAATCAAAGCGGAAATATCTATGTTTGAGTGTTTGAAGGTTGGAATATGTGCGTGTGCCAACATTCGGATGTACACAAGCGTACAACTTATTGCTTTAACAAACGTTCCTTTCCCTTTTCGCCTCCCCTCTCTCAACACTCACACATTACCATGAAATGAACTAATTTCTGGTTTCCTGTCGTTAACATAACAAAAACGGTTGCAAATTGAAGTTCTCATGTTTTAATGTTGTACTTTTCGTGTTGCGCTGTTGTTGTTGCTGCATGCTTTTGTCAGTATTTTTAAGGTTTCTAATAAGGCCCTTATTGAGGATATTGAATACGTTAAATAGGCAAACCTGAAAACCAGGTGTTTTTAATTAGCAATGGCAACATGGTAGCAGCTCCTCTGGTTTTTCTGAGTGTGTTCTCTCCTCCTTTTTGTTTCAGTTCTAGTTTAATTTTCGGATTTTTGTTTTTCAGCTCGTTTCCTACAATTTGCCTTAAACGACACAGCTATGGGGTAAATTAACTGGAAATGAAAATCCAAAAAAGAAATTTCCTATACAAAGCCAATTATATGGTTCGGAGGTTTGTTTATTCTCCTTTTTACCTTTTTCTTTGCTTCTCGAACGAAACTATTATGACCGAAAAAACAAAAAAAAGAACTGAAATATGCATGGGGAACGATGATGATGGAATAACCTAAAGAAATGCCGATAAAGAACGAATACCTGGCATGTGAAAGTAAGAACATGAAAATATGCTGGGGAAAAAATTAGTAGCATGGATGACTTAATTAATTCCTTGAATGCGTTTTGAAACGGATACAAAAAATTTCCTTTGTTAATGTGTTTCTGTAACAACGTTTTGTAATATCACTAAATGTTTATGAGAAATATTACAATTTTTAGTAGCAACAGGATAGAAAACTAAACGTTTCTTGGACGTTGGGAAAATACTTGTACAATTTTTAAGCGCCTGCCTTCGCAGATGGTAGTGTCTGATTGAGAATATAACAGAGATGAAATATCTTGCATGTGCAAATTTTTTTTCTTTAATTAAAATTTGTGCTTTCAGTAATATCAAATTTTTGTTTAACGTAATTCGGTCATCTGACCACAAAAATTAAAATATTAAAATATGTTTGTATGGTAATTTATTTTATTTGTGATTATAAAGGGTGTCCCAACAAGAACGTAAGATTTAAATTTTAAATAAAACACAGATATTTAAAAAAAATCGTGGAACTTTATTATATCGTAAAGTAGACAGAATGAGGTTATGTATGGAACAACACATCGGGCAGATGGCCGCTGCGGCTTTGCTGGCACACACGCGATCTTTTAACGAAATTTCCAATGACTATTTTGCATGAATGCTGCGGTATTTCATTAATGCAGTGTCCCATTCCCTCTTTTAAGACTTGAGTCGTCGTCGGCTTATTCGCGTAAACCATCGACTTCAAAAAATTTCAAAGAAAAAGTCTAATGGTGTTAAATCGCACGATCTAGGCGGTCAATTCTGGTCTCCAAAACGTGAAATAACACGACCGAGAAATGACTGATGCAGCAATTGAATTGTTTCTCTGGCTGTATGACATGTGGCGCCGTCTTGTTGAAACCACATGCCCTCCACATTCATTTTGTTCAATTCTGGGCATTTCACGATACCAAACACCATTGGCTGTTTGCGCTTGACATGCCTCATTTTCATAAAAAAAAGATCCAATGACTCCTCCAGCCCAAAATCCACACCACACAGTGACACGTTGAGGATGCATTTGCTTCTCGTGAATCACTCAAGGATTTCCTCACCCAAAATGCGACAATTCTGCCTATTGACGAAGCCATCAAGATAGAAATGGGCCTCGTCATTGAAGATGATTTTATCGGCAAAATCAGCATTTTCATGCTGATACCCAATTAACGAAAATTCGCTGCATAGTGGATTTGGAGACACCAATTTGCTGAGCTCGGTGTCGAATTGAGGTGGATGGAGTTTGAGCGACATCATCACGTAAAGCTGCGACATTTTCGGTCGATCGACCTGGTCGAAGGCGCGTTGTTGTATTTACGTCACTAACAGACCCAGTTTTGGTGAATCTATCCATTAATCTCTTTACAGTTGACTCTTTTGGAGCATTATTGTGACCCCGAATTGATCGCAATTTGCGAACTGTAGCCGCAAAACTTTCACCATTTTGGTAAAACAATTTCACAATGGGAATGCGTTGTTCACTCGTGTAGCCCTCCATTTTTACTAACTTCGTACCTTATACTAGCAAACAATAACAATTGTTTAAATGTCAAACAATGACACTTCGAATGGCGCCAAATTTAAATCTTGCGTTCTTGTTGAGACACCCTTTATTATGATTTTTTTTTTTTTTTTTGGATTATGGGTTTTCGGAGATTGTTCCATCGCAAGTCGAAATTTTCTTCCATTGGATTTCACGGGGATGCCTGAATTGTGTTTATGGTAAGTGATCACATATAGTATGGGAGAACGTAGCTGGCATTGACTACAGACCTATATGATGTGAAAGCTAAACCATGGACCGGATTCTTTTCTGACACGAGTTAGTTCGACCGGTTTGCTAGGCATAATAGTATGTTTTATTTATTTTGTTAGAATACGTTGGTGTATTCTTCCTTTTTCTAATTCATCTGTTTCTCCCGCAAGCGTCCGTGGTTATATGTGCTGCGTTATTAGAGCTCTTAATTTCTAAAATATTAGCGCACGACACATAATGTAGTATTCATTTTGGCAATCAATTATATGTATTGCTGGATTACAGAATACAAAAGCGAACTTCAATTTCTGACACCTTTCAGATTTAGCATAAGTTACCTCAGTAATTTTCTAACAAAATTGTGGAACCTTAAGGTATATCCAACAATGATAATTTTATCTATTAGTATTATTTATGAATCCTTAAACATTTAGTTTTTAGCAGTTAGAAACATTTGGTGAAAAAATTTAAAGATTTTGCACATCTTATTTTTTGACAAATTTGCATCTTTTAAATTTACTTTAAACATTTAATTTAGAATTTTTTTTCATAATTTAACGGTTTGAGAAAATTAAGCACATGGCTATTTATGTTGCTTATAATAATATTGTTCATTAAATATTTTTTACGAGTTTTCTCCCTTCGCTATAAAAGTAGCAAGTGCTTTTGAGCAAGTACGAGGTGTGATCAAAAATAACCGTTATTTTCAATTTTTTTTCAAAAAGTATTTATTCATCAATTTCAATTTTATTTCCTTTAAAGTAGTCCCTCTCATATATAATACACTTGTGAAAGCGTTTCTTCTAATCCTCGAAACACTTCTAAAAAGCGCGTTTTTTGGTATCGCCAACAGCTCCTGTTTCGATTTTTCTTTTATCTCCTCAATCGTAGCAAAACGCTTTCCTTTCATTGGTGTCTTCAGTTTTGGAAAGAGGAAAAAGTCAGCGGGGGTCAAGTCCGGTGAATACGGTGGTTGAGGCATGATTGCGGTTTTGTTTTTGGCCAAAAACTCATGCATAAGCATCGATATGTGATGTGTTATCATGGTGCAAAATGGATAATTGGTTTTTCCAGAATTCTGTGGTTTTCTAACGAATTGCTTCGCGCAGACGGCACATAACTTCAAGGTAGTATTCCTTATTGACTGTACGACCTTGTGACAAGAATTCATGATGCACCACGCCATTGCAATCGAAGAAAACAGTAAACAAAACCTTCATATTTGACCGAACTTAACGTGCTCGGGCGACCAGGACGAGAATCGTCATTGTCATTTTCTCGGCCTTCTTTAAACTGGTTATACCACAATTGAACCTGTGTTCTGCTCATAGTAGACTCGCAAAACGCCACAGTCAACATCTCAAATGTCCACATTTAATTTAATTTTTTACACAAAACTTAATACAGTTTCTTTGATCCATTTTTTCGAATAGTAAAAAATCGAAGAGCACACCAAAACACGACTAACTTTTTTATCTGTCAAAAACAAACTGACAATCCAAAATGGCTGATATTGTCAACGTATATAACAGACATGTGTGCCAACATAACAGGAAAAAAAATGCGAAAATCGAACATACGTAACTCACGAAATTTAAAAAAAAAACCTTTTTTTTTTTTTGATCACACCTCGTATATTTTGACTTTCTAATTACATTCAAAGACCATCTGCTATGCTATCAGGTTGGTTACCATATTAAGGTTATTTATGAAACTTCCTTACACTTGTTACAACATAATATCCTAGAGTTTTGCTCAATGTATAATGCTTGGTACAAATTGAGAAAAATAGACACCTTTCTTCTGACACTTCACATATAAAATATTTAATTCATATAATCTTTACTTCATATCTTTCAAGCAGTTGCACTGAATTAAGTCAAATGTGCTGCACTTTATGCACTTGATGAATTTAGTTCTGAGAATGAAAATAAACGCCATCGCCACGACGCTTTTGGTACCTCCCATGCATACTGGCCGATTTATCAGGATTTAAATTTTTTCACCCAAATTCGTAATCCACTGTAAGTTACGTTATTGTCAAATTTATTCCATTACAATCGTAAATAAAGATTGAAAAAGCGACAGTTAATTCCGCTTTTCCCATAAAAATTATCTAATTTAATCCATGTCTTCCTAGTGAGTGACCATGGCGCTATGGTTAGCACATACGACTAATATTCGCATGATTACAGGTTCAATACCGCGTACAGCCGCCTATCATCATTTGAGCGTCGGTCACCTCAATGTGTCCGAGGAACACTTCGACTAGTAATCGACAAGTTCGGTTAATGCTTCTCAAACTGTAACGCTCAGAATTCTCGCTAAACTGTAAGTCCCATTGAGTGAGCCTAAAACTACAATGTGTGTGGTCTCAGAATTTGTTTTATTTATTCCTGGATTCTTATCTTATCTTTGCTCGATAGCAACAAGTTTTGATTCATTTGGCATAATCCATAATCCTTCATATCTCAGTAAATTGTAATTTATTATAATTACTTTTAATATAACTGCCCTTTTCATTGTGGGTTAATAAGAGCCTAGAAGTTTACCTCTCCTCTTCTGGCACTCTCACACTTTTGCGACATTATAAAAGAACATTGAGTGAAGATATTTCTTAGTCAATTCCCTTGATTGAAACTTTTCCTGAAAATGGGGTAAAATGTAATTGCCGCATACAATTTCTAGGAATTCACTGATGATTATTCACTTGGAAATATCCAAAACCTCTTTCCGAAATTCCAAAAAGTTCATGACATTCAATATTTGGAAAAGTACTCCTTAAAAATGCCATAGGACATCTGTAGTATGGTAGCTGAATTGCGAAGGCGACTAGTTTATGTAACCTAAATGGTATACTAACACTCATGTGGTATACTAACACTCGTAGGTAAGTTGTTTTGTGTCGTGATCACCACATGGTTGGACTAATGTCCGCCAAGGATTAATCACAGCGGAAAAACTAACGTAACTAAGCACATACGAAAGCTAGAAGAATATAAGGAAGGACTTCTTTTTAAATGAAAGAAGCAACTGAGGAACGAGCAATGCCCACTTTTTACAGAAAGGTACAAAAAGAGATGTAGAGTCCGAAAATTCTACTAAAAGGCGAAAAGTAGGAACGGTACATGGTGGCACACGAATCGTGCAAGGGTGTGAAGTAACTGTCAATGTGGACCGTTATTAAAAGATGTTGAAGGAGTTTTTTTTAAACCAAAACTGTACCGAAGATGTATCCGTTTCGACGGCATTTGGTTCCAGCAAAATGGAGCAATTGCACACCTAGCCAGACCGGTTACGGCAGAGCCCCAACGAAAATTCCAAAACAAATTAGTATCCACAAATATTCACATTTCGCTATCCCCCAAGGACACCTGACCTGGCTGCACAAGTCTTTTTTTGTGGGATTAGCAAAGAGGTATACAAAACGAAACCAAGGAATTTGACTGAATTGAATTAATCCATTACAACAGTAATGGGGGCGATCCCGACTTCAAGCTTTCAGGCCGCTATGAATAATTTTCTGAACAGGTGTCGCATATGGGTGATTGAGCATAGAGGTCATTTACGATCTATCATCTTCAAAACTAATCAGTTTTATAAAATAAAATTGAATTTTCTATACAATAACGAAATAAAATGCAAAACAAATAAAATACATTTATTTAAAAAAAAAGTTAGTTGAATTTCTTTTTGTAGCACAATTGGTGCGCCATCCTATAGTAAGCTATCAGAGCAACAATAGAAATCTGGTCATGGACATGTAGAAGTTGTTGCAATTATGGACATAATTGTGGTAGCAGAGGTAAAGAATTCACACTATATCGTTAATGTTATAGATTGTCCCTCATGCAGTTAAGACTAGGTCAGAGTGTCAGTATCTCATCTCAAGAACAAAAAGCTGTAGCGCTTGTAGCCTGTCGTGAAGTGATTCAGCGGCAATGACCTGGTAAAAAGTATGCCTCCAAAGAAACGCTAGAAACTATTGCGATATTCGTCTATTGTCATCGCTAATAACGTTCTATCGAGTGAAAGACTAAAGCCTGTTATTTCCGATCTTTTTTTCCAAATTTAATTTATTCGGCCATTGTTATTAGTTGTGAATGGAGTTATATGGTATCGTGTTCAAAGTTTCAGAAATTCCCTTAATTAGAATTTATTTGAATTTCATAAACCTCAATTTCTTTGAGTGAAAAATATAAAAAAAATATCATATATAGATATTTTGTCCTTAAAATGTTATATTAATCTTGCTATTTTGTCTTATTTTCAGAAATTGCAATACCCTGTAAAAACTGATTCTACTGCCAAATACAATTCAAAAAATCAATATATGGATGACCAGGTAAGCATTGTTTCTGCTAAGAAATATATTCAGGCACAACTCAAAGATTAATTTGACCTACAAACATACGGGCTGCAAACATATGTTACAAAAACTTTTCAAAATTCCTACCAACTGTATCACACAACATATTTTCAGGATTACCAATTCTTCCTTCCCTCTAACATACGTACAGTAATCCGGAACCACTGATTGGTGTAAAAAAATACAAGTTTTTATCCATGCACATGCAAACATATATTATTCGCCGCTATGTGTAAGCATGATAAAGCCGATTAATGATTGACCAATTTTCAAATGAAGCGCGTGCGAATTCCATTTAATACTCAGAAAACATAAGTTATGTTCCCCTGCCACAATCGACGTATACTTCCATGTAAAGCTTAGCACGCGATGTTCGAATTGATAATGTAAATCTCATTGCAGAGTTATGACCATCCTTTTGTACCCTAGAAAACATTTGTTATCTCAGTAGGGTTACCACCTACCACTTGACAGAATCACATAAATAACCGTAGCATAGGGTTTACTATGAACATAATTGTGATAATCAGATGTAGTGGCAATATTAAATGAACGATTTTTATGTGTGCGGACAGTTTGTTGTTCGGAAATCGGTCAGGTAAAACCAAAAGCAAAGAATATGGAGAATATAGAGCAAAAGAAATTGGGTATTGGAATAATATTATTACTATTGAATATGCTATTATAAAAATATGCAAAAGAGGCCTGTTTCGTTTACAATTAAAAACATAAATAATAATATTCGATTTATCGGGTAATATTTTTGTCACATTTTCATTATTATTATTTTCAATGATTGTTTATTTCGATTGTTGGCCATGACCATTTCTAGCATCGTCCATTTGCAATTTTCGATAATACATTTGGAATGACACCTATAATATTGGCTCCCTAATCATAGCCAACCTAGAGTTTGAATCGTTCATTGACCCTACGGAAAAAGTCCAGAGGTGTGATATCACCGGTCCTATTTACAGAATTATTCTCCCAAAAATATCCTAGTTTCACGTGCTGTACGGCACATTATGGGAAAACGCCATGTGCAAAACATTTTTTTATCAAATGCGGTTTATTTCAGGACAAACTGTAGACTAGTACATAGTTCCTTCTGGATTAGCATTAGTGGCAAAAACGCATTACTGTCCTTATGGATGAAAAGTTCCTTACAGAAACATTTTGCTTTTTGGCAGAATTATGAGGTTTATTCTCTCTATAACTCAGCTCTTCCATCTTTTTTAAAATTCAATGACTTACGTGGTTCTCGGTTAGTATAGAAAAGAATTCCCTTTCCAATTTTTTACTTCAATTTTTGATAAAAAAAAAAAACAATTCCCTTGCGTCCACACCCAGTGACCTTACAGGCGCTTTGTATTTTTGAAACCGCTCAACGTGATCTACAATTTAGTAACGATTTCGAACGTCACAGTTTGAGAAGCATGTACTTGACTGGTCGATTAATCGATTACTCGAAGTGTTCGTTAGACACATCGAACCCATCAAATAATGATGGGTTACTGTATGATGAATTTAACCTGCGATAGTTAGATCGGCAGTCGCGTGTACTAACCATTACGTCACGGCTGGTCAGCATCAAATTTTTGATAGGTTCTCAAAAGTCTGGTTCTTCCAACAAAGTTTCGGGCACCTTTATTTGTGCAGTACGCATAGCTCGCTGTAGACGAATTTTCGTGCTGCAACTTTAAGATCCAACTGCACTACATGAACTAATAAACTCCTTTCGGCACACATCTCTTGCTGCTTATTATATTTCTTCTCATCTATGCTCCCTGTCAACGGTGATGGGCCCATAACTGTGCAGGATTCTGTGCCATACGAAAATCGAACCACTGTTACAATTGTTCTCTTACTCTTGCAGCAGCGGCTTTGTCCTTAAGGCTCTTACCTAGATTGTAATTTCATTTGTTTACGTGCAAACCTCTTCTTCTAATTTCCATTTTGGTGAAATTTTATTATCGGCAGATTCTAAACCCCCAAACCAGAGTTATAGTTGTTAACATTCATAGAGCTTCCCGACCAAGTAGGTTCCCTGTTAACCGATTTAACCGTTAATAACATTTTCAGATTGCACCACTACATCACACCTCCTTATAGGTCTCGTGCGTTTTTTTTTTAGAATTTACAAAGTGAATATTTTGTGTTAATGATCCGAAGTAGAGGGATTCAGTCGCTTGGTCTTACAGATGCCCATCCGAGCTAATGCATTAGAGAATGCCAGCAGTAGATTTTGTCACAGTTTTTGTATATTCAGTTCATCGCATTTTCTAGATTGAGTTGATGTTAACTTCATACTTGTCGAGTATTTTTCTCAATCGGAAAGCGGCGTCTTCTCTGTAAAGAGTATGTATTCTTAAGTCGTGGTGCTGATAGCGATTGTGTTGTTCTTTAGGGGCTCCATTTTTTCCTTTTTCATGGGTTTTCACTGCCAGTGTATAACTGAAATTGAGTTGCATGGGATTTCACTTCCCTCATTAGCCGCTGACCATGACGTGCATCAAAATGCGACAACTTTTAGTGCTATCGCATGTGAAATAAACACTATCATAGGAAAACATCGCCGCAATATATTGCTTATTGACTTTTTTTCGTAAAAACTTATTTTCATAAAAGAAAATAAAAAGCCCGCTTTATCGCTTTTTATGTCAATTAAATTATTATAGATGAACTTTTTCGATCAAAACTAGAGATGTGCGATTAATCGGTTAATCAACTTTGTTGATTAATACACATTTTGATTAATTAGTTAATCGATTAACCGAAAGTTCTGATTATTCAGGTTTATAATTTATCCAATAATTTGAATTTTGATTGATCAAATTTTAATCATTTATTCAAAATTCATATAATACTCGTACTTTGTATGTGGAAACCATAAGAAAGAAACATCCAAGAGATATGTATTTTATGTGTCAGAAAGTGTAGTAAAACTTTCTGAATGCACACAATATAAAATGCGAAATACAATATATTCACAATTATTCAAGTTGTGATTATTCAATTATTATTCAACTCAATCGATTACTCAATTAATCATAAGTTTTGATTAATCTAAATAACGAAAAATCATTTCATCATAAATAGTAATCCGGATTTTTGGGATTTATTGGGGTGACTTGATTTATCAGTTAATCGCACACAGTCCTATCAAAAACAAGTAATTCATATAAGATCGTTTTCGAAAATAAAATTGCCGGAAAGTCGAGGCTGCCGAAAGTGGAAGTATAAGTGCCTTTGTTAGCAAACCACTTTCGGTAAGTGTCAAAGTGTAGTGTTGAATTTAAAATTTTCAAGGGCTTAGTTAGAAACTATTTTCCGATGACTTTTTAAATAACTGTTCTTAATGTTTAGCGAGGCTAACCTGGTTAATGCAAAAGACTGCCGCGCCGATGTTTATGCGATCGGGCTTTATATTCCTATCAAATATGTCTTTCAGAGGCTATGATATTAATATGTCTGAAGAATACAATGAGAATAAGAATAAGTTTTAAGAAAATCTTTGCAAAATAACCAACGGTTGGAATGTGACGATCAATCCTGATATTTTTAAATAAAAGCAATACTTTGTTCCATACTTAATCAGGGTCTATCGACAATTCACTCCGTCTTAAATTAACAATGATTTCTTCCCTCAAGCAGACAATATTCACGACTAGTAAATTTGTAGGTATGACATTCACATTTTCGCGTAGTGTTAGAAACAGATTCAAATCTTACAATCCCGTACTCCAATTAAATTACAATATTTTGGAAAAAATATGTTATGTTCCTACATCCTACTGTTTGCGCTCAGTATAAAACCACCAAATGTACCAATTCATTGTCCATTTACTGTAGCTCGTACAAATATACGCAATCAAGCTCCAGTCCACCGCATTGCATATAAAATCAGAAAGCTGCAAACAGGATGTATTTTGTTCTCTTTTCCATTGCTGCTCGATATTTTTCATTTTCACTTATGTTTGCATGCGTGCAAAGGATTTACAAGGGAAATTTACTGCACACACCAATAACAATGGGTTATTTACAATACCAACGTGCACATATAATACATATACAATATCAGTAACAACGCGAGCAAACAACACTTTTATTTACTTTATCGTTGTAAATGGCCAAAATGGTGAACATAAAATTGAAATCAAAATACAACAATTAATTTTTAATGCGTTATTCTCCACTTGGACGCATTTGAAACCTTTCAAAAGAAACTTCTTTCTTTGTATAAATGTTTAAACATTCAATCAGATGTACTCGCTTTGTTGCTTTGAGAAAATCAAATTATTATGGTTTCCCATCTTAGAATTTTCGTATTAATTTCATTACATTTTTGTGGATACATAAAGAAACAGCAGATCTCTCATAAAATACAATCGCAATATCAAGTTATTAAAAAAAACAATTTATCCTTTTAATGACTTCTTGGGAATAGATTACTTTGCTTGTCTATCGGCACGTTACTGATATACAAGTGAAAGAATAGGTATATTATTTTTTTATTGCCGGAGTTTATTTGATATACCTCCCTGCTCATAATTGGATTCTGGAGTAATAAGTGTTTTTTACCTGCCATTCCCTCCGTCAAAGTATACGGGTATATCAAATTTGTCATTACAATGTATTGAACGAATACCATCAGGCTTTTTTAAATTTTCAACAAAGGTACTTTTCACTGTGAAATTCCATACAAAATAAATAAAGTGGTCGTGAAGTTTGAAGTTGTAATTTTCCACCAGATAGTACGGTGGTTTATCGAAATAAAAATTTTCTTAAGCTGCATTGCCAGTTGTTTTGTGTTGCTTTTCAACATAGCTTATGTTTTTACGTCATAGTATGTTGGTTGATATCTTTGTAAACTTTTGAGATGTGAGATTTTTAAATTTAATTTTAATTTTTAAATTTGTTTATTTCTCTACGAAAAAAATTATACCGCAATTCAAGTATTTCTTTTTACCTAACATAACAAGACAACGACGAAAATCTATACTGTTGTTCAGCGAAAATTTAGATGTACAGGGTAGCGCAATAGAACGTGCATAATGCATCATCTTTTTTTGCGGGCTAGAAAAGGCGCGGGCGGGGAGGCGCCTACATCGTTAGGTTGGCGGGCTCATGGAGTGTTCGTCGCTGTGAATCACTTCGACGGGAAGCGTCGCGCATTTTGCGTGCCCGCATTTTACGAGAACTCTCGTTCATATATTGCTACTAGGCGACTATATTGTGCTGAATATGGACTACGGCGAATTAGTGAAGCTCCGAGTGCTAATTTAATTAAAATATGGGTAAAGCGTTTTGAAGAGACCGGTTCAACATTTAAACCACAAGCAAATGGTCGCCCAAGAACATCTAGGACCGAAGACAATGTTGAGAGAGTTATGGAGTCAGTACGAGGAAATCCACAAATGTCGACTCGCAAGAGATCGTCTGTCTTACAATTAAAGCGACGAAGTTTGCAACGAATTTTATTAACACTGGATCTTAAACTGCATCCATATAAGCTGCAATTAACAAAGGAATTGAAAGAGCCTGACTTCATAGCAAGGCTCGTATTTGCTAATGAAATGCTTAATCGATTTTCCAATTTTGACAATATCCTTTTCTCTGACGAGGCTCATTCCCTTATGAATGGGTTCGTAAACCGTCAAAATTGTCGTTACTGGAACAGTGAAAATCCCAAAATCAAACACCAGAAACCATTGCATAGTCCTAAAGTGACAGTGTGGGCAGCAATCTCTGGCAGAGGAATAATTGGTCCATTTTTCTTCGAAAATGCGCGGGGATAAAACGTCACGGTTAATACGGAACGCTATGTTGAGATGTTGCACGGATTTTCGGCTCCAGAAATTGAAAGTTCAAGAATAGTGAATTCCAGAACTTAGTTCCAACAAGATGGAGCTACCTGTCACACATCAAATGACTCCATGGCGGTGGTGAAGCAGATGTTCCCTGGCAGACTGATTACGAAAAGAGGTGATATCCCATGGCCCCCACGTAGTCCAGACTTGACGCCTCTTGACTTTTTTTTGTGGGGATACCTCAAACACAAAGTCTACAGTAATAATCCAAGAAACATCGTTCAGCTCAAAGAGAATATCCGTGGTGAAATGGCAGCCGTTACACCAGTATTACTGGAGAAATAATTTTTCAATAATTTTCGTTCGGTTAGAGGAGTGCCGTCGTAGAGAGGGTCACCATTTAGATGATGTTATTTTTAAAAAATAAACTCCATTTATTACTCTACAATGCCTTAGATTTATTTTAACCATACCTTTTGTATTTATTTTTTAATCTATTTTTTAAATATGCATGTTCTATTGCGCCACCCTGTATATATACATATATGTGTGTTTAGCTATTATTTTTGAAAATAATCCTCAAAGAGGCTCAAAATATCGAACAAACAAATTATACATATAAAATACTTAACATAGAAAACATAAAAACATTTTGCAAATATATTCGTATTATCGAATATATTACAACATAACAACATTTGTTCTTCCTATTTGGAAGCAACACAACGAAGATAGCAACGCCGCTAAAACTTTTGATAACAAAACAATGCCCCCTGGAAATCTTTCCTCGTGAAAGGACCGTAGTACCTAGCTTAGTATAGAAACCGCAAATGTATATCGGACAATGGAATTTCATTATACTGAAGTTTACGATTTTAAAAGTGGTTGTCAACGTTATAACTGAAAGAAGTATCAATCCAATTGGCTGACTTTTAAACTAATCCTAGCACATTCACCAGAAAACATTTTATTTTTAACCACAATCGTATTTCAGTTGAATATAATCCTGTCAAATTTCGCCTATTTCGACAGAAATGACATAATTACGTATTTCCTCTGTAATTTTTGAAAAATATCGACCGATGAATTACTCTCCATTTAGGACATCCACATAAACGTCCGATTGGCAATATGAAGCAACTCCCAGTGAAATAAGTTCAAACGTTCAAAAATTCCGCATACTGCAATAAATACACATGTAGACCAAGTAATTTACATAAGGAAAGCTTGACATTTTAGACTGCGACCCATATCAGTCAACAAAAATTTCGCAAACTATAATAAACATTTGTGTTAAAGAATAGTTTGCTGCACACAAACATGGAAATGTTTAACAAACAAAAAAAAATAACATGTATTTTTGTTGAAAAATTTTACATGCGACACAAAAATTGTTCACTAAAGCCGGTCTTAGAAGTTGGAAGTCTATGATGATGGTTGTTTTGACCGATACAGTCAAATCTGCTGTTAATTATTTAGTCACTGATGTCAATTTATCATGCCAAATTACAAGATTAAACGGAAATGGTGAAACTTTGTTATGAAAACAATCAGTATTCATTAACGCGAGCGTTGCGCGCGTTGCTCCGAATTTAGGGCAGGACCGGTGGCTCTTCAAAATAACATCTCCAATGTTTAGATGCCAAATTCGGCAAATCTGCCGGTAAATAATCAGCTAGAAATAATAATAACTAGAAAGATGAGATTTTGTACTTAAAAAATTATTCGGATTTGGTAATTACTTGACTCAGTGCTGTTTGAGATGGACACTAGCAAAGAAAAAACATGGGTTTTTTTTTCTTTGGTAATGGCGAACACGCAAAAAATCTGAATACTATATATGGACCTGACAACGTAACATCCAATTATGGGCAATTTTGGTTTTGTCGATTCTGTTCCGGCAATTTTGGTGTCGATGATGCACCATGCTCTGAAGGGTCAATTGTTGAAAGTATTGTTAATGGACATCATCAAGTTCGATCCTCAGGTAAATAATGTTTTGGCTGCCAAGAAGCTATAAGCAAAAGCTTGATCTATGCGCGCCACACGAGTTAACGCAATGATGGATCGAATCGCTGATGAATCGCAACAAAATGGATCCATTTCTGAAGAGTGTGGGTAATTGTATGTTCTGAAGAAAAGTGGGTAATTTATGGCGATGTTAAGCGAAACAAGCCAGGAATGACGGCCAAGAAGGTTTTGTTATGTGTTTAGTGAGATTTGGGAGGGGAATCATCAACAATGCGGTTAACCACCTAAAGGAAACAGTCGCTCAGATGCAGTCATCTTTAGCTTAGTTTAGGGGATCTTATGCATCCACCTTCTAGTCCGGACTGGCACCAAGTGATTACCACCCGTTTCTACTTATGGCGAATGACTTTGCTGGTGAAAAATTGGCCCTGTCCCATTTTTTTTTTTTTTTTTTTGCAAATGGGGACGAGGGTTTCTATGACAAACTCATAATGAAATATCTTCAAAACGACAACAAATTATAGAATGAAACGGCGTATATTTCAAATCGGATCATTCTAACTATGATAATAAATATGGATCATAATGCGCTTTTGATTCTCGTCTTGGTTGACCGTTTTAAATGTGCGTTTACTAAAACCCTATCATTTACGTTAAAATCATAGTGTTTAGTAATTTAGAAGTAGAAGTAGTATTATAATTTTCAAATAAAATTGAATAACACGCAAACCTGTTTTAATTTAAATTAAAAAACTTTACGAGAGCAAATAAGCCTCAAGGAAATGCTGTTGGAGTTTATTGCATGCCTCCATTTTTTAACATTAAAAGGAATATTTACGGTAATGCAAATACAAAAGCTAAATTATTCTCTGGAGCGAAATAACTTCCAAAACTTTGGGATTATTTTGCACCGAAAACATCCAGTTTCTCTAAAAAATACCATTGTGGTAAAATCTATAAGGAGATGATTTCTAGCTGCCACCATGTTGTAAATCGCATTATTGTGGGAGATAAGACTTAGATCTATACTTACGATCCTCAAGCAATCGATCAAATGAGCGAATATCGTACTGAAGGTGAAGCCACACCGAAATAATCACGTCAAAGTTTCTCAAAATTAAAGATTACGCTTACAGTTTTCTTCGGTTGTGTTAATGTACATTATGAGCTTCTTCACCAGTTACGCTATCAACAGTGAACATTACTTGAGCCAAGAAATCAACTACCCAGCAAAAACAAAAGTGGAAGTTATTCAGAAAGAATCACATTGTCCATTTAAAGTTTTTCTGGGGAAAATATTTGTTTATCCGCCATTATATATTATGACCAATACATTAGGTTTGCTATTCCATTTGTAAAAACTACAAATACTTGGAGACCAAAACAATCACATTCTCGTATATTTCTACCGATGTATGTCATGGACTGCAATTAATAGTACAGAATATATAAGCTTCGATCCTGTGGAACATTAGGTGCCTTTGCAGTTCAGCGCCTTTCTACTGATTTTTTATGAAAAGTATCAAATCCATTAGAATCTGCTATGAGATTTTGTGATAAAAACAACCCTTATGGGTGTTAAAAAAAAAAAATTGTATTGGAGAAATACTTTTTAATGAAACTTTTTTCCACCGACGTGTCCTGAAGAAATATTTTGTGGAACAGAAAGCGGTTCTTTTGAATAATGAAAAATTGCAACCAAAGATTTGAATTTTTAACCACGCCTACATCACTCGTGAATATATGAAGAAGATGCATCATAAAACAGTGGTTTCATCCCATGGCAACCCAATATTAATTTCATTAATGGTTACGCAATTTGTCACTATTTCCCCATCACAAAATGTGATGAATGTTTGATAAATGAATCAAGAGGTCGTTCCAGGACGCCATTTCGAATCGATCGCAGAGGGTATTTCGAATATTTAGAAGGCAATGAAATGTATTTTTACGACTGTTTGAAAAAAAAAAGAAAATAATTTAATTCATTTAATCTTTTTTTTAAATTTTTCGTTATATTACGGAGTAGCTGTAAATTCTAATTAAAGTTATAATGCCGTGTTTTAGGACGAAAAACATACAAAGTGAAAAATTCTAATAAGTAAAGTAGACTATCATATTTTAAATCATATTTTTCTGCTACTAAGCTACACAACATTTTTATAAC
Source organism: Philornis downsi (assembly GCA_019455685.1). Lineage (NCBI taxonomy): Eukaryota > Metazoa > Arthropoda > Insecta > Diptera > Muscidae > Philornis > Philornis downsi. The sequence goes on from JAHXMU010000798.1 coordinate 639,129, forward strand.
ATTAGTATTGTAAAGTTGTGTAATGTATTTGTTTGTTATTGAATTGTAAAGAAGATGTGTTGTAATATTGAGGTATGTTTTAAAAAAGTAGAAGAATTAAAGTAAAATACGATTTGAAAAGTTAACGTTTTGTTTTGGATGTTCTGCAAATGAAGTGGTTTGTTGTTTCTTTTTCTCATATAAAATGAAGTTCGAAAACAGAAATTGTAAACAGCCGATATTGACTTGAAAATAAAATTTAGTTATTAAAACTACTATTTGTGATTTTTTTTTACATAAAATTAAAGGATAAATAAATAATAAGGACAAATAAATAAATAAAGGATAAATAAATAATGAATGCGGTGTTAGTGTCCACTATATACCAAACCAATGAATACGCAAGAGCAAAATTACAAAGGCGAATTTTGCGGGATCACTCAAATCCTCTGGATATGGGCGACACTACCTAAGTACACACATGTATGTACTTAAGTACATTCAATATACTCTTAATAAAAAAAATCAACAAAGGGCATTTCGTAACATTTTACATTGCATAAAATTGATACTGCCCAAGTCATACATTTCGGCAGAACTACAGCTTGCTGCCACATTACGATTTTTAGTAGAAGGAGGATTTCAACAAGGGGTCGGAAGAGACACTAATTTGGCCTTAGGATTTGGGTGCTCCTGCAAAATTTTAAATCGAGTGAAAAATATATTTTTCCTAGGTGGATTAAATTGAAAATGGCAGTTGATGAACAAAATTTGTCTAAGCGCCAGTTCATGCAAGAATTTGGTATTCCTGGTATAGTAGGATGCATTGATGGAAATCACGTGAAAATTACTAAGCCGCAAAAAGATGGAAGCTTAACATAAAACGTAGCATTATTGCATCCTGCGTAGTTTTCTTGTGTTTTCCCCTTCAAACAAGGAAAATTTTTATTCAATCAAAGGAATGTAACCACTTTTATTTATTATACTTACATGTTTATTTGCAAAAATTTTTGTTTCACAATAAAATTTCAAAGTATTTTTAAACCATTTTAAAAGTAGTTCCTAGAACAATGAAATTCACTACGAATTGATCGAAAACAAAACAGAAATGAAAAGTAAAATGTAAAATTCAGAACACCCAAGTGTCAAATTGAAGTAATTACAAACTACTTTTACTTTAAAGTAGAATCTGGAACATACTTGATTGTAATTTAATCAAATCGGCCTTAAGGCTTAAAATTACAATCCAGAATAAATAATTTAAAATAAAATAAATTACAACTGATCTATGTGTTTCTTAAGTGACATCTTCGCTTATCATGATTTTAAATATTGAGCTAATTTTTCAAAGAAACAGTATACTTATCAATTTTATAGAAACTTTTTTAAATCGTTTCGAGTATTATTTTAGTGATCTTCATATGAACAAGTTGAGCTGTGCAGTTTTTTACTCACTTGATCGTTTTCTCTCACGTGGCAAATTAAATAAATATGTTTGATTAATTACTGCGCAACTATAATCTTGGTGGAGCTAATGCCAAATAATTATTTCGCGCCTTTACCCAATCCAGTCAATTTTAGGTAGAAATACTTTGGGTAAGATTTTACGTAAGTTCATTGACATGGATCACATTTTTGTACTAGTTTGTTTTTAAATTGGTAGCTTGAACGTTAAACTCCATTTTTTGAAAATTATTATGAATAAACGTTTAATAGACCTCTAAATGCTATAATGAGGAGAAGCTCAAGGGAACTTTATTATTTTAAGTTTTAACTGTATAAGAAGAAAACGAAGTGTCTAGATCTAAAACTGTACCAGAGTACAAAAGGTTAACCAAATAGATTCGACAGTTTCTATATGTATGTGTTCTAATAAAGAGAACTGTTCGCTATGCCTGAAGTGATGTTAGTTATCTGATTTGACGTGTTCCTGACATAATCATCTAAGTTAATGCACATCATTTATATTCCCCCCCTGAGGTGAAATAAAATATTTTCATAATTTAGTTACCAACTTCAATTTTGTCCTCATGAAATCTATTTGATTTTTTATGAAATGCTCTTCTTAAAATTCGTAAAGGTCTGCTGTTCTCCGCAACACAACAAGTTTTAATGAACGATTTGTGGTTGTATTGCCTCTTTTCTTTTTAATCCCAAATGTCTCGACTTGCCGCATACAAAATTCGAATAAAAAGGACTATAAAAGCGTCTCAGAATGAAAACTTCATAATTTTCAAAATGTTCAAAGTTTAAGTTCTCTGACCTATTAAAGCCTTTTCATTAGATTCCCTTCTATCGCTATCTAAGCCACAAAATATTTCTTTCAACTCTTGAGCAAACTTTGTTTATATAACGTAGAGGGCGGCGGGTGCCTGTGTGCGTGTAAGGATGTTATTCAGTTTTTGTTTTCTTTTTTTTTTTGTTGCTCTTCTCTCATTCATGTCCTTTATAAATCATTGTAGATGTTTACTGGTTGGCGTTGGCGTTGGCGTCGGCGCTGTCGTTGTTAATGATGACTATGGCCAGAGTGATGGTGGTGGCACTGCTGATGTTGTAACATACATAGTTAGTACTTGCTGTTCTATCATTTTGTTGTTTATAATAAATTTTCTAATATCCTGTGGCGTGTTAGGTTTCACGATATGCAGTGCGGTATGCCTGGTATTTTCAATTGGTTCTCCTTTGTGTAAGTCTCTGAATATTCCGGTAATTATTTCCCTTAAATTATAAAGTTATGATTCTTGGAAATTTTTAGCTCAAATTTAATAATATTTGTTGGCATGTCTAGTGACACGACAAATGATTAATAATTCATAAGGAGGAAATTTATTATATTGAAATTTATTACTTTCAGAGGTTGGAATATCATGGGATATCTTTTATAATTATTTTAAAGAATTTTTTATTTTTGCAATTTGTGTTTTCTGTAGTTTTGACGACCTGAAAGCGGTTTTTTTTAATTAAAATAAAAAAAAACTTTGTTGCAGAAAATCGTAGGAGTCCTTGTGATATTGTCTTATTTTTGTCTCATTCTTTAGTTGTATTAAAAATGCGCAGAATATATAAAGATTAGGCAATAAGTTATGCCCGATGCTTCGTATGAACAAGTTTATGCGAAATGACTAATTCATGACCAAATGTTTTTCAATAGAGTGATACCAATTCCAATTCCTACCAATTCTAATTCCTATTATAGCACTGCTTTTGTAAGCATTGTTTTATAGCATATGTTTGCTTATTCAGATGGCAATCGTAATATTAAAAATTACATATGAATAATTGCATATGTAGGAATTGATTCCAAACACTACGATCCTCTATCCTTCTTCCCCAATTCTTCACATGAAGTGTTCATAGTATCTTAGAAAAGTAGTAATTCAAACGGAGCTTAGGTGACTATTTTCCATATCGTCCGTTCAGTTCATATTCGGAAAATTTTCATCTCATAGCTTTCGACACCGATACACTACTTTATTGATGACGGATTTATATATAATTAACTAAGAATTTTTCTCCCAAAGATTCTCAGAGAAGATTCATCCGCTTGTGCCACAATGAAGCAAGACAAATATGTTTAGACTAAGTTAATTTGAAGGAACAGTAGCAACATATCATTGATAGCAAATTTAATATTCGGACAATGTATAACATCATTATGATTGCCTTAAGAAATAGATATAGTGTGACATTTGAGGTAAGCGGTATCACTGTAAAAACTGACAATATAAGTGAGAGTGGTGAAGATTGTCCTTAATATGTTGGGTGGATGTCGATGTCGATGTCACCATGTCTTCCTACTCAATAGTCGCCAATACAGACTTTATAAGAAGAACATCCCCAGGCTGCGTATTACAATGAAATTGAGGCCGTCGAAATAATAGTCTCCCAAGAGTCGTCTCCGTTGTATTTGAAGTGGTGGGCAATAGCATAGAAGATATCCTATTGTTTCTGTTACCTCTTCATCCTTTACACGGTCTGCAAATATCGTTCCTTTATTTGAGCGAAGGTCTAGGTAATGTTTACTTTGTGAGCATCGTTCACGCAGAATGCCCCTTTTGGTGTTCGCGGCGTGACAGTTAGCGCCGTTCTGCTGGAATCACATGACGTCCACCTGCATTTCTATCAATTTAGGAAAACAGAAATTGGTTATAATTGATCTGTAATGCTCGCCGCTGATGATGTTGGCCGCACCAATGATGTTTTTAACGCACCAAACACAGTAATTTTTTGTGGGCGCGTCGCCAACTGATAATCCTGGCGTGAGTTTATACCATACCACATTCAAATGTGCCTAATCGCTAAAGATGAGTTTTCAGTCAAAATGCTCCAAAATTCAACGTTCAGATTTTCTTGTCTGTGGTCGTTAACTTTGAACAGCAGTGCCAGTTGGATATTATGCGTTAAGTTTATGAAAGTCAGGTTCTCGTGCATGGCGGAGGATTGACCGCCTCGAGTTCTCCTGCACAATGTACAAGTGATTCCTTCTCGTATCTATTAACTACCATCGTATAATGTTTTTAATGTTCGAATAAACATCAAAAATGAATGGAAAAAAACATGTTTCTCAGAAAATGGATTTAGTCTTTTCTTGAGAATTTTTTTCATACTGAATCAGTTTGTCCCACTTATGATACTTGCAGGCAATAGCGTCACGGACACCCTCATCGGCTGGTGAAGACGAGTCAAAAACAACCTCACCTTATTCATAATATATCGACTTTGTTCACTTTTCCAGTGAAAAAAAATCATTTGCTCGAAATGTGAATTTTAGAAAGTATCACTGTAGTACAAACCAAAATGAATTCGATTTTAATTCGTGATAATAATATAACTATATATTGCATTATTTGCGACATTCTGAAAGTCAATTTCAGAATTTTTTTCATTCTTTTCCAATATGTGGACTGCAAATGTTTCCTCGCTAAAGTGTGCATGGAGGTGTGAGCAGTACGCGTAAGAAATGCAAGAGTTTTTTCACTTTTAGCACTTTTTTCAATGTATTTTAATGCAATTTTTGCAAAACCCAATAGATTTGAAAAACCGAATAACGTATGGAAAATCTATGACGCTTTGCTCCAAAAACCTTATAATTGAGACTAACTTCGCAGTCTAAGGGCAGCTTAATCTGTTAAGTCTCGTTGACCATTTGAAGTGTTCCCTGCACATGAATGATGTATGATGTGTTGTTTTTCAAAAAACCGGTTTTCGTGTTATTCGAAATATCACATCTTCTGGAAATTCGATTGTCATTAATTTCACGTTATAGACCAATAAAAAAACTGCTTAAACCGTTGTTATTCGTGCTTTTTCCTATTAAAGATATTTATTTTTTTTTTTTTTTGCGCATCATTATTTTGGAAAACAAAATGCCACCACATTCCGAAACTAATATCAATATTTATAAATAAAATCTGCTTTAGAGCATAAATTAAACTGACAAATCTATTAGCATGCACAAAAAAAAAAATTGCAAAAGTGTATTAAACTTCTATTTGAATCGCTAAATCAATACCTGCTCTATGAATTTTTCATGTAAATGTTGACCAAGGAGGACATCCAATTTTGAATTACGTTTGAACAAACGCCGTCCGGCGGGTTTTCGGTTAAAAAAATTCTTTTTGAGATTTCTTAAGACCTGCTTACCGAAACTCGATAATGTGGCAGATCGCGCGGCTTAAGTTGTTGAATATTTCTCATAGACAACTGGTGTAAGTCTTTCTTTACACTGGCAAAAGATCATCCCCTAGATGGGCCAGAAATATTCTCGTGTTGCGTGATGTTCATATGTCGCGAAAAATGTTTAAAATATCGAAACTGAGAGCGCAGAGGATGGAAAATACACAATTCGTTATTTACCTTCCAATAAATCGGTTTCTAAAATATTTTTATTAGTGTATAGAGTTTTGTTTTTGGGATGCTGTGTGGACATTGACAACTATAATTTTGAAGTGGTGAAAGAATTCATCTAATTCGGTTCCGCTGTAAACAAAACGAATGATGTCAGCATGGAAATAAAGAGGAGAGTATTGCTGGCTAATAGATGTTACTATGGATTAAGCAAGTGATTCAATGATAAAGCTATCTCTCCACAAACAAAAATCCGACTGTACCAGATGTTGGTTCTACCTGCCTTGTTATATGGCGCAGAATCCTGGGTTATAACGCAAGCGGATGAATTAGTACTGGCAGTTTTCGAGAGGAAAATACTCCGGAAAATATATGGACAAATCATCGTTAACGGAGAGCATCGCCGTCGCATGAACAATGAGCGGTATGAGCTATATGCCGACATCGACGTGGTCAACCGCATTAATATATGTACAATGATTGCATTGGCTGGGTCATGTTGTGCGAATGAACCCAAATGCTCCGCCACAGAAAGTTTTCGAGATCGAACTAGATGGACGGCGCAGAAGAGGGCAACCAAAACTCCATTGGAAGGACCAGGCTTTTGAAATACTATCGAAACTTGGGGCAACGAATTGGAGGAGAACCGCAGAAGATCGAAGTGCTTGGAATTATTTTTTACGAGTGGCGTATAATAGATAAGTATGTCTCTTCCAGTTGCCACATAAAAAGAAGAAGTATAGAGTACTGTAAGTTCTATGTGTAAAAAATCTCCTAAGATAGATGCGAACCAGTGCACAACATATTACAATATTCGTACAGTATGTACAAGTATTTGGTTATTTTGCCAATCAGACAGTGGTCCATGAAATATTATGACAGTCAGTTTTAACGTTAAAATTTAAATTAAAAAACATATTTGATATCCGTTAGAAATGCATTTTTCAAGTAGCCTAAAATATACTTGATTCTGTACTCCTCCAAAAAAAAAAAAAAAGAGTTTCATTGGCTTTAAAACTTATTTGCTTCACACCTTTCCCTTAAGTGAAGGCATTTCGAATGATTTTTGGACTTACAAACGCTACAGTTTTACGGATTTGTTTCCCTCAAAGAATGTGCCGATAACTGACAAAAATTTCAAATTGACGCACGCCATTAAAATTATCGTGTCAACAAGACACTGGTAGACAATTATGTCTAGCAATCAATATTTTATTTTTAGAGTTTGTGATTTCTTCAATGCTCTAAGCTCACTCTTGTGTGAACATTCTAAATCAATTATTTTCATGATTATTTAGCATTACTATCTACTTATGTGAAAGTCAAGCCACCGGCAACAGCGTATTCATGCCAGGACAGAATCCCTTCACGACTACTATTAAAATTTTTAAAACTCAACCGAAGCGACCAATTATTTAAAAACCCGATTCCGGATTTTCGGTTTGGGTTTTGTGTACTCTATATACTCGTATGACAATACTGGGCATAAAAATTGCTCGATCATGTCTCTCTTTTATTGTTCGTTGTCGATGATAATTATTCCCTGTTTACTGTCGAATAAAAAGCTGGCTGTAATAAAAGCTGAAATTATTGTTTAGGTACTCGTTATTTGTGTGTCTCCTGCAGTTCCAAAAAAAAAAAAGCAAAAGTTGAAATGTATTACATAAAATTAATCGAAAGAGGAGTCAGTATAAATGGTATAAACTCTGGTTAATAGTTATACATATGAATATTAGAAAAATAATAATTCATAATAAAAATCATCACAGTTTTTGCTAAAGGGGCTGGAGAATAAATGAAATCCCGTGAATCTGGCCGTTTGATTCGTTTTTTTGTTTTGCGCAATGCGCTAATCAGTTTTTTTTTTTTTTTGCTTTTTCGAATGTTAAAAGTGTTAAACTTTGTAGTTAAATTTACTGGATGTTAATGTATACATTTCCAAGTTATTCACTATTTCTCTACGACAGATCAGGATAACGACATCAAGTGTAGGAAAATCTTCGGGTCAAATCTATTCCTAAAACTTGCCTAAAAGATTACAAAAGATAAACAAGTTCATCAGAAGATAGTACTGTATAGAGTTATCTATTTTTCGTTTTCAAATAAATTTGGAATAAAGCACACATAAGCTATGATTTCGATTAAACCTTTTTATTTCATTATTATGCTTCGACCTTGCCATTATGTACGAAATACAGTGTCATTTAAATGACCGCCT
>JAHXMU010000798.1:647272-676437 GCA_019455685.1 Philornis downsi
ATGTACGAAATACAGTGTCATTTAAATGACCGCCTCTGAATTGGTTGTAGCAGTGGATCCTTTTGAGGTAGTTTTTGAAAAAAAATACGTCCTGATGGAACCTTCAGACCATAATGCGCACCAAACAAACACTTTTTCCGGATGCAATGGTTTTTCACAATCACTTCTGGCTTCTCCGAGCCCCATATGCGACAATTTTGCTTGTTGAAGTAACCACTAAGTGAGAAATCAGCTTCATCGCTGAAAAAAATTTTGTTCGATTGAAAACCTACATTTTAATCATCAGTTTTGTAGTAAACTTTAACAATTTTTACGCGTTATTCGGCTGTTAAACGATCCGTATTCGTAAATGGCAAATCTTTCACTAAATAAGTTACACTTCAGATGACAGGTATTTGAAGCCACTAAATGGATTTTAGTCGAATTTACTGTTTTTATCCGATAATTATAATGTAAAGTGTACGTGATGCAGAGTGCGAAAATAATTCGGTTCAACTAAACTTTACCTGCCTATGCGGCTAAACATGTTTTTGTATGTGTCTTGCTACTTTCACCCAATTAATGTGTGCCACATGTGTTCCACTTAAATGTTTATATAGAAAAAAATAATGTTTTCAATCTCTCTCTGCTCTTAAGTAACATAACTTTTGTATAAAAATGTCATACACACACATTCAAATGCTGTCAAACAAGGATGCATACTAAAAATTCATCAACATCTAACTTTTTGATACTTGTCGCTCTACGATATTACAACAAGTGAAAATTAAACAACCACAACAGCAAGTACAACATAATGAAAATAACAACAGCAACTTTGTTTTATGTGACATCATTTTTTGAGAAAATTTAAAATGCATGAAACCACAAACACTGACAAAACAAAAATTACACACGCACATCAAAAAAGAAAAAAACAAGAGAGAAGTAGTGTAGCCAAATTTTGGGTCGCCATTTGTGTATGGGCAAGTGTACGTATGAGATTGTGAATACCCAGACAACCAATACTATAACCCCAGGTGACCTTTAACTGTACTTTAATGTACTACTTTTTGCATTCATGTTCATGTTCGTGTTTTCCAGCAGAGTGTAAATTTTTAAGCAATTGGTCTCCTCTCTCTCTGCCTAAGCTGACAAAAAAGAAATTATTATTTTATACACACAACACTGCGTACAGGTAAATACCTACACAAGTATGTATAGAGATTTATTGATTGCTTGTGCCTACTACCACTCATACAAGTTGAATAGCACCACATTCATGTAGAAATATAAAAACATTCAATATGTTTTTAGGCTCTATGTTTAGGTTTTATGTTTATGTTTAGACACTGTACGAGTATATCATAGATTGTACATGTCCTCGAAATATAATGGAAATTTTGAAAGGATTTTATGCTTACTGCTGTTTGGTCATTTCAATGGATTATGTTTGTAATAGTAGAGATTTTGAAATGGCTTTAGAATAGACCTAAAATATATAACGGGCACAAGAATGTACTCAAACTATAGTAGAATATTAATTTAAGGTAGTTTAGGAAATTTAACAAAATTTCTCCGAAATTTTAATTACTTTTATTTATACTGGCTTTAGAAATATTATATAATATGATAGAAATTTCAGTGAGTCAATTTGCAAAGGTTACAAAATATAGAAAAATAACTGTAGCACCGAACGAGACTAACATTTATTTTTAGCATATTTCTTAAAAGAAACATATGACAAAAGTTAATTGCAAGCCTCCGGTTTATTTTTCTTAATTTTGTGAGTATTTTTTTCTTTTCTTATGAAGGAATGAAAGCAAAAAGCTAAAATAGTGCACTCAGGATTATGTAAGAAACAACCTTTAGAAAGGGAAAGACTTTCCCACATTGAGATAAAACTTATTTGTATGCCGTTCATCATAGGAAGGGAAACTATGTTTGCAATTCTATAGGGTGGCGCGTAAGTGACGTTAAGATTTGATCAGTGAATACATTTCTTGTTTTAGTCTTTTTTTTTCGTCTTTGTACAGAATTAATATTGGGGTATTTATGATGGAAAGGCTCAGCATAGAACAAAGAACCAAAGCTGTTCAATTTTACTTTGAAAGTCAGCATTTGATTATTCAGATCATATCGAAGTTTCTTTCATGTTCAAAATGCTTCTAGCGCTCCAGCAATTGACGGATTGGTTCAGCGTTTTGGGCAACAAGGGGCTGTCTGTGATCTGACCATTGCTCGAGTGTAAGCAAGTATTGAGGAAAACCTCGAAACTTCCACCAGGCGACGTTCTCAGCAGTTAGAGATGTCTAGACGGTCTTTGCAAAGAATTGCACATATGTTACATCTTTTCCCATATAAGACGCAATTGGTTCACGAGTTAAAACCGAATGATGAACAAGAACGCATTCAATATAGTCGCCGTTAATGTTACTTATGCGCCACCCTATACTTCTTAATCAGTTACTCGTATGGGAAGAACACAAGTTCTCGGTCGTTGTACATCAATGTCAATTTAATATTTCTGAAATTTTTTATAAAAATGGATTGTAGTCTTTGGTGATCGAAGTACGAAACTGGTCAAATTCGCTTCAGTTTAAAAAAATATGCCCACGCAAGGACTAAATGCACATATAGAAAAGTAGATAGTTTTCCAAAAATTTTAAACAATTTTGTACAGTATAAAGAAATCAATTACCTCTAACGTTTTGAATTAGTTTGATCGGGGTACGCTGGTTTTAAAAAGACAAGATTTCGTACTGACATTTGGTGATTGCATGAGTGAGCGTCACAGATAGGCACCAACAAAGACGACGTACTACATATTTTACAGCTTTTCCTTGATAAAGGAGAAAACGTAAGCCAGATGGCTCAAAAAGGGGAATATTGTTTATCCTCCTGATGCTGTATTAGCCAATCAGGCGCAATTTTGTTTGAAGTGAAATATGTACCACGTTCTGGAAGACCAATTGTCGAAGATTTTGGTAAAATAATGAAAATCTTTACTGCAATGTTTCGATTACTCAGAAACCAAACATTGCACAGAAAACCGTTTAAAGCCACTTGAGTAATGTTGGATACAAAAGGAAGCTGGATGTACGGTTGCCATTCGAGTTAACGCAAGTAACTCTGATGGACCGTATTTCCACCTGTGAACCACTGCTGAATTGCAACGAAATCGACCCATTTCTAAAGCGAAAAGCGAATGGTGATGAGAAGTGAGTCAGTTACGACAACGTCAAGTGAGAACGGTCGAGGTCGAATTGCAATAAGATGGTGGAAACTTTGGCCATGCCAGGATTGGCAGTCAGGAAAGTTTTGCTTTGTGTTTGGGGGGGTTGGCGGAAAATTATCTACAATAAGCAGCTCCTCTATGCCCATGACTTGTCCTGTCAACAATTTAACCGTCTAAGGAAAGCAAGCACCCAGAAATAGCCAGTGGGGGAGGAAATTAGTTTCATCAGGACAACATCAATCCACACACATCGTGACTCACCAAAAGGTTCTTATACATCCACTTTATAATCCGGACGTGGCACCAAGTAATTATCACTTGTTCCTGCGTTTGGCTAATGATTTTGCTGACAAAAAATTTGCTTCAAGGAAAAGTTGTTAAAATCGTAAAAAAAAAACTTCTATGAGAGGGGGATAATGGAATTACGGTTACCACCTTGACCACTTTTGAGTAATTGAGTAATCGACAAGTCTATTTCAAATGCTGTTCAAATGAACGTCGGGAATAGGTCCCGTTGAGTGAGTCTCAATATATAGAGTTGCTGTAAAACCAGTGCAACCAAAAAAGATCATAATTGCCAATTCCTGCCTTCGGATGCTTGAAATTTGGATCCGAAACAATGGATTTAATCTGTGCTTCTCGTAGAGGGGGCCGTGTAATTTTATCCTGACGCTTCGATGCTAAGTTCTCGTTGTTTTGGTAGCAATACCCACGAAGTAATAATATTTGAAAAGTCCACTATTATTGGCATTATTCTGACTTCAATGAAGTTGCTTCAAAATAAATTGAAAGTGATTTTTTCAGGGGTGCTTTATATTTTTTTTTTTTTGCTGGGATATTACATGTTTGTAGATATATAGAGAGAGATAAGGTCAAATTAAGCATAATCTCCTCGTATTTTTTTTAACATGATAAAATAAATGTCCCGAAAGAGGAACAAATTGACTTACATCACTTTCAAAATACACAACCCATGTGCAATTTACCTATAAGATATAGGGATTCAATAACGTAAGGTATATGACATAAAATTTACTTCGACTACTGACAATTAACAGCACAGTTAAATATCCCGTAAACATAAACTTGGCAAATATTAAAGAACTCGCCCCGACTATGAATTCTAGCCTTAGCATTATCTACATACATACCTAATTCCTGTACCTCACCCTTATGAAAAGTGTGGTATCGGGTGGTCCGGAAAGTTCGTTTGGTTTTTAAAAGAAATTTATTTACAAATTTATTTATAGAAAACGATTATTTCAATCTATTATATAATCTTCCACTTTTTTAATAACTTCTACCCACCTCTCTGGGAGCTTTTTAATTACTCTCTCATAAAACTCGCGTGGTTTTTCTGAAAAAAGCGTTCAATTCGATTTTTCACTTCATCGCCGTTATGGAAATACAATTCCTTCAAATGGTTGGTCTGACTGCAAAATAGGTAATAGTCGGACGGGACGCGGTAAAACTCCCCATCCAAGCTCTGACAGTTTCTGACGGGTCCGCAAGGCTGTGTGAGGCCTCGCTGCGAAAGTGTGATACGCACACATCGAGGTTGTTCATAAATCCGAACTCTTTTATGACCCCGTGAAGGGTTGAAACTGATTTTTTTTTTTTTTTTTTGGTTATTTCAACTATTTCCCTAACTTTTGCACGGGGATTAACAATAATTAAATTTGTCATCTCCTGCGAAACAATTTCTTTTATTCGTCCTGGTCTGGGCGCGTCCGTTACGGAGAAGTCGCGGGTAGAAAATCTTTTAAACCATTTCTGGCAAGTTCTTTCATTTGGTCCGTTTTCTTTATAAACAGACTTTATTTTTCGGCTGGCTTCGGCAGCAGTTTTTCCTTTTCGAAAATAATACAGCATAAAATGCCCTCTTTCGCTCACTTTTTCCTTTTTTAAGGAAACTTTTTTTTAAACGGTATAACCACTGACGACTAAAACCGGAACACAAGTAAACAATGCTAAACAGTTTAAAGAAGAGGTTGGAAGGAAATTATGATGGTGTTTGAAGGAATTCTACGTCATGAGAAGTGACGTGTACTGAACTAACGGATTAATCGAACGAACTTTCCGAACAACCGAATACTATGACCAAAATTATAAGTTATATTGCGCAGCTATACCGCTTTAGGCATTGGCATCTGAGACAGTTTTCATAACACAATGTTTGCTCTACATTTGATTTTGTAAAATGCAAAAATTTTTGTCGGCAATTTTTATAACGTCTTATTTCGTTTTGCATAAAACTTTATTTACGAAATGGAATTTCTGTAGAAACGTTTAGAACGTTCTAGATGTCCTTATGCGAACACGATTTGTTGGAAGGAAATATTTACGAGTATCATACAAGCATTTACAACAATGGATGAAAGTCACGTCCAGCAAATCCGGGATTTTGTGTCCAAAAACCATCGATTTCCAATTAGGGATCTCGCTGATGAGTTGGATATTTCAAAGAAGTCAATCTTCTTTGCATTTTTTTTTCAAATTTCATTTTAGAAGTCGTTTTATCCGCTACATACGCATCAAGGGGAAAATAAGTACTTGGGGTTAATTGATATGGTATAGACAAGGTCTGAAGTCATTTATAAAAACAACCATCATTCATAATCTCATGTAGTCTTTTAATAATTCCTATGTTTGCGTGTTAACATTGTAACCTTTGTTTTTGCTCCATAAAACAGGCGTTTTGTGCCTTAATGGATTTTTAAGGATACATAAGGACTGGACAAACTGTCATAGTTACATCGTTGATAGGCGCTCTGTAATATCTTTAAACATACCACGTTGTACGATCAGCATTTTTCAATGGATTTCTTTATAAGATAAAGAAACTCTGGGAGCATACCATAACGATTTCATGGTTAATTGTAAGCAACACAAATTTTTTTTCGTATTTTAATCGCTGTGCAGTGCTTTTATCTATGCGAAAGACTTGTGTACGTCAATGACAGTCATCGTCTCTGTCTGTTTTAATAATTACTTTACATTTGTTCTTTTATTGTACTCTTCACTTAAGTCTTATATTTCGTTTGTTTTATATTCAATGAAATGGTTCATATTTTTATGACATCTTCAAAAGTACTGGGTTACATAATAGAGAATATTTGATTCAAAGAAATATTTGAATTTCTATTTTTTACACTTCTCTTTCCTCATTCCTCGCTGACACCTTCCTACTTGTTCACTTACAAAACAAAAATATTACAGCGCGCATTTCAGTTAATTTAGATTTATTCAAATTTGGATAAAATATAATACTGTCGGCTTTAGAAATTAATATTTTCCTCCCATAATTCTACGCATATTTGCGCTTTGGCTGTAGTTGTGAAAATAATCCATTGGTTGGAAGAATTATATGAAACGAACAAAAAAAAAAAAAAAAAAAAAAAAAATAATGAACAAATTCGGTTTAAGAATTTCAAGAACTCACTTTCGTTTTTTTATTTTTGCATTCAAAAGCTTTTGTTTAATTTGTCTTTTTATATTTCTAATCCTTAGGTAGCTTCCATCAAGCGAGACATAATAATTAAAAAGGCCCTGTTTATAGCAGAGTCTTGTGGTCAGTGTGTGAAATTAATGTATTGAAAAATGGTGAACTTGGTATTTGATTGTGAATGGGAATGAAACTTTGAAAAGTTAAAAAATTTCGTGTTTCGAACAATTTTATCTCAACTCCAGTGCTGCAAACCTGCTGCACTAGTTTGATTAATGAAAAGTTGTTTAGGTCCAGTAGGCCTGTGGTTTCGGTTTGAAACCGACCTGTTTTGTTTGCTATTATTTAAAATAACTTAGAAACTATTATGAAACACTCTGAACATGTTTCCTCTGCTAATATTTCAGGAAAAGGGATAAACAAACTCTCCCAATTGTCCAGGGCAACTATTGTTTGGCGGAATTCGTTTTACGTCATCCAATGTGGCTACAAAAGTTGTTTTGGTAGTAGTTTGTGTATATGAGGGCGGTCTGAAAGCTAACCGATCTAACAAAGAAGACACAAAAAAGTTGAGAATAATTTGTTTTACATTTCAACATAATCTCCTTTTAGCTCGATGCACTTCTTCCAGCGATATTCAAAGCTCCTATACTCTGTTTATAGTAACCACTGTCAAACTCCTTCAAATAGCTATCAATCGCAGACTCCACCATTGTTGGCAAATCTTTTACCTCCGAACCTTTTTTCCAAGTTTGGAAATAGTCCGAGGGACCTAAATCTGGCGAATAAAATGCCTGATGAAGCATTTAATTCATTAATTTGGACATCGCAATAGTGGGTGTGTGAACTGGTGCATTGTCTTGATGAAACAACATTTTCTCTTTGCCAGATACGACCTTTTTCCCACAATTTGCAATGAATTAGCATTTTTTCTTTCTGGAGATAATCAATAAAAAGAATCACGTGCGCATCCCAAAAAACAGACGCCACTACTTTGTTTGTAGATGGAACCCTCTTCGCCTTCTTTGGACACGTTTTTTGTATTCCACTCCACTGTTTTGACTGTTCCTTTGTCTCAGGCGTGAAGTGGTCACACTTTTACACTCACATTTCTCATCTATGGCGTCTCATCATCGACGCCAAAAATTCGGTTCTACTGCGGTGAAACTCGCCAAACACTCTACTGAAACATCTTAATGACGATGTTTTTGCTCTATTGAAAGCAAGCGCGGCACCCATCTTGCGCATTGCTTTCTCATCTTCAAATCTTCGCTCAATATACAATGTATAATACTTTTTTAAATGCCAATACAAATGCCTCAAGCACCTTCAGCCGGCGGTCATTCAATACCATTTTGCGGAGTTTCTTAAACGTGCCTGCTTCGACCATCTGAACTGGTCGTCCACTACGCTGTCCGTTTTGGCAGCTCGTACGGCCTCGTTTAAACTCTGCTGCCCAATATTTTACAGTTGCAAACGAAGGCGCAGACTCCACCAGAGTAGAATGTAGCTGGTCTTTAATATTGATTGGGCTGAGACCTTGCGAATGGGAATACTGTTTAATAATTCACAGAGATGGTTTACTTTTGATAGCTCAAATAAAAATACTAAACAATTCGAATTTTGACCATAATTGCTTCTAATATGGCCAGTTCTGAGGTTGCCTAGTTTCGATGACGCATTCGAAGATTTTAATGAAAATCGAAATTACACATGGGATTTGCGAAATTACCCATTAACATGAAAATAACTTATCAGCAGTAAAAATTATATTTCTTGGTGAAATTCAAATAATTTCTCTTGAATTATAAAATGTAAAATTAAGATTTTAAGAAGTAAGATAAATTTTCATTTCCTAAGGACATTTTTGTTAAAAAATTATTTGCATCAAATTGCTGATATACATCCTTCCGTTTCTTGCTTTCTTTCTTATCGATCCTAATTTTTTTTTTTTTTTTTTTTTTTGGGCAATTACAGATATTGAATGAGGACCATTTTCCAGAGCTAAATTCGATTCTTATATAACAAGTTATTGCCCACTGGAACAATTTGCATATTTTGAATATACATTTGAATGTGATACATTTTAATACAAAATTCTAGCCTTCTGGCTACATCGATTTCGGATTTATCGAATCAAAAAAAAAATTCCAAAAAGAAAACTTTTTCACATGGACTACATGGCATCAAAAATTGCACGTGAAATGTTTAAACACATTCACAGGGGCTACACTGATTTCGAATAACGCTAACATTGTTGGCTTCCAATTGTTTAGTCGTAGCCGGCTTTTCTGTGCAGACTTTGGTATTTATGTAGCGCCAAAGAAAAAAGTCTAAAGGCGTGATATCACATGATCTAAGCTCCCAATTTATAGTGAAATTAATTGTTTGCCGAAATATTCTCGCAACAAATTCAAGTAGTGCCGTCTTTTCGAGATCATGCGTCACAGTTCGGATCAAACACTGTTGAATAAAACTACCATCACAATTTGTTTTGTTCTAAAACCCTTACTCGAAAATATAAATATAATTGAATCAATCATCATCTGCAAAAAATAGTTTTGCAGTGGAAATATATACTCGTACCCGTAATTATGTTTGAATAATTCTTTACGAAATAGAAATTCCAATTGATTAAAATTTCTTAAACTTTTACATGACATATGACCTGTACTGCAATCAAAGTTTTTTAGAAAGTTTAAAAGTTCTTAAATTGTAGCTCGTTTCAAATTTTGATCACGAAATTAGTGCAGCTCGAAATAAATGTCAAATATGACGTCATTTTCAAACTTCCAACACTTCGTTTGGAAATACAAAATATACAAAAATTTTATTTTCGAGAAGACCTTAGCGTATTTCTAAATTTGTGACGTAATCGTGGGGTTCGTAAAATATTAACTACGAAATGTGCTGCTATCAGACATTAGTCGATATTTGACGGTGAATCTTTCATGATTTCGGTTCTATCTAAAACGTCTAAAAACATTATGAACGTTAGCGTGAACATCTATAAGAAACTGCATTCAAAATTTTGTCGAACTTCAAAATGTTTTACTTTGGAGAGCTTTTTAATAACATTGAAGAACAAAGTAAAGGTTCATTTCAAACCAAAATATGAATCGAATTTTCGCATTTTTTTGTTGTATATCACATTTTTATGAAATTTTCGATTGAGAGTGTGATAAAGCAGTTTGCACTTTTTCCAGAAACTTGTTTCGCTAAACAAGCCAAACCTGAGGACATCAAAAATGGTATTCTAGAGCTTGTTTGGTTAATATGATACCGCAATAATCACAAAAATGATGTTTATAACAAAATTTCTGTCTATGTATTAAGTATCGGGTTATTCGGAAAGTTCGTTCGGTTAATTCGTCACTTCTCATGACGTAGAATTTCTTCAAACACTATCATAACTTCCTCCCACCCCTTCTCTAAATTGTCTACTATTGTTTACTTCTGTTCTCGTTCTAGTCGTGAGTGGTTATAGCGTTTTAAAAAAAAAGTTTTAAAAAGTTTAAAAGATGAGCGAAAAAGAGCATTTTATTTAGATATGCTGTAATATTTCCGAAAATGAAAAATAAAGAAAAAACATGAAAAAAACGGACCAAATGAAATAACTTGCCAGAATTGGTTTAAAAGATTTTCTACAGGTGACTTCTCAGTAACGGACGCTCCCAGATCAGGACGACCAAAAGAAATTGTTTCCGAGGAGGTGAGAGATTTAATTAATATTAATCCCTGTGCAACAATTAGGGAAATAGCTGAAATAATAAAAAAAATCTGTCTCAACCGTTTACGTGGTCTCAAAAGAGCTCGAATTTGTGAGCAACTCCGACATGTTGGTACCTCACTCTCTCACCGAGGCCAATCGCTTGAATCGCTTTGACGTCTGCGATAGCCTAAGGATACGAAATAACAATACACCGTTGGGGGATGAAAAATGGATAGTCTACAACAGTGTTACGCGGAAAAGATAAAGAGAGAAACCAAATGAACTTCCTCAATCCACCTCTGAAGTGGGCCTTCACCCCAGGTAATGTTGTCGATTTGGTAGGATGTCAAAGGAGTAGTCTTTTTTGAGCTTCTCCCAACAAATCGAACGATTAAGGCGGACTACTATGTATATAGCACAATTAGATAAATTGAAGGCGGCATTGGAAGAAAAACGGTCGAGGCCCATCAATCGGGGAGATGTCATCTTCCGTCATGACAATGCCCGCCCTCACATTGCCTAGCGGGCTTCAGAATATAACAGTTTTACCTGAGAAGTTTTATCTCATCCATCGTACTCCTCAGACCTCGCCCCGTCCGACAATCACCTATTTCGCAGTCTGAGCAACCATTTGAAGGATTAAAATTTCCCTAACGATGACGAAGTGAAAAACGAATTGAAGGTTTTTTTTTCAGAAAAACCACGTGAGTTTTATAAAAGAGGCATTAAAAAGCCCCCAGAGAGGTGGGAAGAAGTTACTAAAAAATGGGGAGATTATATAATAGATTAAAATAATTGCCTTTTTGTGCATAAATTTGTACTTGTAAATAAATTTCTTTTAAAAACCGAAAGAACTTTCCGAACAATCCCGTAAATATCAGCTTTCGCAGGAGCGTACTGGAAAATTCTACTAAAATACTTAATTTTTGTAAACTCCTTTCGTAATGGGATGTATAAGTATAATTTACTTAGAAGTGAATCGATATTTTTGTCTTATTGTTTACCTTTTATTTGTCAACTTCTTAGAAATGTGACGTGGAGCAATAACAAAAAAAAAAATCGGATTCTTGTTGTGAAGCACAGAAATTATGCATTTCATATTGTTTAATTCCGAAAAGCGATGTTTGACCCTAATTTGCTTCTCAGTGTTAATAAAATCAATTGAAATTTCTGCTTTACAAATTTCCTCTTTTCAGCATAATGATGAAATGGATTTGTTTCATTGTAGAATGTACATATTGTCATGCATAACATTCCAGATCCTTGAGACACAAATTAACAGTAGCTCTTCGCTATCAAACCATATGGAATAAATGGTTTCTGTCTCCTAAAATTCTAATGTAATTTCGGAAATTTTTCAGTTTTGGACATTTCCACAGTTTTAAGAAACTTATAGTTAAAGTAACAAAAAGACACCAAGAGTTCCGTATTGATATAAAATTCGGTTCAATTCTCAGTTGTTTTCAATCCAGTACTCTCAATCTGTACATTGTTGGTACTAAAATCTAATGTCAAATATTAATGCATTAAGTTTTAAATTTTTTTTCTGGTTTTTTCCCCTAAGTATTATATTAGGATTTAGTTGAGTATGAAGAAAGGCTAAAATAAATCCACTAAAAATTACTACAATAGCATTTAACTTAAAAGAAAACGATCTGGCTACAAAAAATCTTGCAGCGTTGAAAAATGGCTCTGTGGAAAAATTTAAGAATTTCAGATTCAGAAACCCAATTTTCAAGACATTGCGCCCGGAGATATGTCAAAACCCTCTCTTTATGATGTAGGAAAGTATACATTATTCAAACGGAACTTAAAACATTAAAATGTTTGCCTAAGAAAGTGAATATGCGAACTATAATCGATTTTTGACATTAAACAAAGAAGAAATAATATATTTTAAACTGTAAGAAGACTGACTCTTAAGACCCTTAAAACTAGTACCAGAAACTAATTGCTGCAGAAAACCTAATTAAATAATCGGTTTTTTGATTAAATCCGTTGTACGCGGATTTTCGCCATAGAGTAAAATCGAAAGAAAATTTTGCATTATGTAATAAAATATCAACGTTAGTAAAAAATCTCCTTTACACAATATACTGGTCTTGTTAATCAATATTTTCAGACAAAATTTGATATTGAATTCAGGTTAAGTAAGCATTTTAATCGATTCCACCGTTAGAAACAATTTTAATTCATACATAATCGAATCACATATACGATTATATTCATTAGAAAAAATGCACATTTCTTATTTTAAGTCTTTATTTGCTGTGCTAAGTAAACCGGTCCTTTTCATTGCTTGATTGTGTTTAATGTTTACGATTGAATCTTAAAAAACCCCTAAATTTTTCACAAATTTTAACATTATCTCAATTCCCGTGAGTACAATCACTTAAAGTTCATACTGCGTAGAAGAATTTCAATTCATCGAAACAAACATGGGCTGGCTTGTTCAATATAGCTTTGATTCACCATTCATTGTAAATTTATATAACAATAAATAACCGATAAGTTCGGTTTGGTTAAGAATATTCAAATCAATGACGACGCACTTTCCATATTACTACCTGTTCTGATAGATAGCCAATATCTGATATGAGTACACATTTTATTATTTGAAACGTATCAGAAATATAATTCTTGTTATTTTTATAACTTAAGAAAGTTATTTGACAAATTATTAAAATATTATTCGGATTTATAAATATTTTAACCGAAGTAACTAACATGTTCATCAAAATTACGCTTCAAAATAGATGTCATACGATTTTGGCCATAAAAATTGTTTTATCGATTTGAACTCTCTAACATTAAATAATAATGTTCACAATTCTGTCCTAAGCTAAGTGGGTCTATTGGCAAAAAAGAAAGGAAATGATGAAAACTGAATGTATACTTTTTTGTGAATCGAATTGAATTTTACATATATATCTTATCCGGCAAGAACTTTTAATATGAATAGAAGTCTCATGTGCTAACTTTCAACTTATAAAACGCAATAAAAATTGAAGACGTGAGAATGAAAAGTGGATATGAACCAAAAAGGTAATTTTACAGGAGAACAAAAAAACAGTTTATATCTAATTGAGTTAGATTGTTTTTTGCTAACAATGATTTTAGAACGTTTATACACATATACATATGTATGATAACGAACCAGTATATATTGATTTTAAAAAATTAATTACTATGTTATGGCTTTTTTAAGATTCGGATATGTCCTATTTTCATACTCATTTTTAGATTTTTTTAATAGCAGCTGGATACAAAGGGTATATTAAGAAGAAATATACATTAAAATGTTTTATTTTGAGACTTTTACATTTTTTTGACATTTTCTGACAGTTTTTGAGAATTTGACGATATTTTGTTGTATTTTATAACGTTTAACTTTATTCGGAATCAGATTCGTCGTCTTCAGTCACGCTTTCTTCTGGAGCTTCACCTTCTGGAATAACATCATTGCGTGCCTTTGTCAAATCATGGTACCAAGTTTTTTAGCTGTACATATACAGTTCATAGCCACTTTTCTTACTCATTGAATACTAGATATGATTTTTTCGTATAGCTATTGACATCTAGCAGCAATAATACGAATCGGAGATGTACAATTTTCATACCAAACGATGCGTTAACTAACAACGAATAGTAAACTTCATAAAACGCATTTTAGCCCAAAATGGTTCATATCCACTTTTCATTCTCGTGTCTTCAATTGTCATACCTCTGTTGAAACTGTTTTTTTTTTTTAATTATTATACCTTTTTCTGCTTTTTTTACCTTGCTTTAAATTTTTTTCGCGAAAATTTAACCTTTTTTTCGTTATTAAGTTCTGGAAATCAGCGATAATGTCGAACATGGCAGGGTAGTTAATACAGCGTTATCCATTTTTCGGTTTCAAAAGCTGCTTATATTCTCTCAAACACAGAAGCATTGCTTCTCAATCTCAGCTGCATAGTAAATTTAATATTATGACATCCTTACAAACGAGGGAGCTAATGTGCCACAAGACATCGTAATGAGTTATCTATTTTTCGGTTTCAAAAGAAAGTCAATTAAAACACATATAAAGTTATGATTTGGATGAAACTATTATTTCATTATAATGCTTGGGGCCCTCGCATTATGTTCGAAATACAATGTCATTTAAAAGACCGCCTCTGAATTGGTTGCAGCAGTGGATTTGTTTGAAGAAGTTTTCAAAAAAACCAAAATACGGACAAATGACACCTCCAAACCGTAATGCGCACCAAACAGTCACTTTTTCCGAATGCAATTGCTTTTCCACAATCTCTTCTGGGTTCTTCGAGCCCCATATGCGACAATTTTGGTTGTTGACATAACCACCGGGTGAGAAATGAGCTTCATCGCTAAAGAAATTTTTACCCCATTGAAAGGCCACGTTTGAATCACCACTTTTGTAATAAGTTTTAATTATTTTTACGCGTTCTGTGGTTATTAAACGGACCACATTTATAAAAAGCAAACCTCGCACTTAATAAATTATGCTTCAGACGACAGGTATTTAACAACTTGCAGCCTTGGCAGACCGGCGGTTTTAAAATCACTAAAAGGATAACACTGTACATGCGCTTAATGTGCTTCTAATCAGCCTTGGAATTAATCAATCTTTCTTCGGTCCTCAAACCTCCCTCTTGTCATGCATAGATTAAAACTTTGTGTAATGGAGTAATGGAAAAGTTCAGTAAAGCTTCTCAAACCAGGGTTAATAAGGATGATACTTTCGCAATTTTTTGATACCTTAAGAACACCAAGAATAACGTGACGCGTTTAATAGTATTTTCGAATGGAGAAATTTGCCTTTATTGTTGTTCTAGCAGCGTTATGGAAGATAGTGGGTTTGTACATATTTAACGCTTTATTGCTTAACGATCTTACTGAACGTAAGTTTGAGAGGCTTTCACTAGATTTGTCCATCGCTCGATTATTCCAAACGTTCGTCAGACTCATTGGGGTGAGCGCCGCTCAAAGAAACGTGTAATAGTTATATAGATTTTGGACCCACTATTATATGCAAATATATTGCACTGCTGCCAGTGAATACGGCCCTTCTAATACTTTCGATGACAATGAGGGACTTAACCTACATGCTCATTTCTTTCTTTCTTGAAAATCCTCAATTCAGACAAACCATAAGCATAGTATAAAGTTAGACTTGAGAATGAAAATAGGTTTCATTGCCATATTCCTTTTGGTGTATAAATTAAGAAGCTTTTCGAAATTAAAATTTCTGTTTGAAATTTCTAGACAGAAATTGGAATTTTTCCCATAACATTGCTTTGTGCGGCTTCCGATACCTCCCTTGCAAATGGATTGATATTGTTTAATTGAATGTTTCCTCTATAATTTCTAAGCACAAGATTCAGGAAGTTCTATTTAATATTATTGCACGTTGCTTCTGTGAGTCAAAGTGTATTGATCACAGGGTAATATTCAAAGGAATTATCTTTGTAAAATAGAAAATCTCGGACTGACACATAGTTTTTAGTTGTAAAAACTGAGTGATATCATTTCTCCGTATCGACAGGGTTTCAAAATTTTTCATATTTTAAAAAATGCTGCATTTTTCAGACCTGGCAACAAAGGACTTTTTAAAGTCAAAAACAAAATTATATTTTCGATTTTTCCAGAACACAAAAGTCGACTTCCTATTTTCCACTTTTTCCTACAAAAAGTCGATTAGTGGGTGATTACAGAACTTTTGTTCATGGTTAGGTTTATACACAGAAAAGTTGGTTAGGCTTATAGACAGAATAATGGATTCGGTTCAGTTCTGAACCGGTTTGGTTCGGAACATGTAAGCACTGCTTCAAAATTATTTATATTTCACGTAAAGTTACATTTTACAGATCCGGCGACAAGAAACAACTTTTTCCCCTATGTGAGAAGTCGGTATAGAATTTTACGTTTTTCCTATGAAAAGGCGATTATGTGATTACTAGGAAATCGAATTATAGTACCCCAAGTTTATGGTTCGGATTACAGACAGAAAGGCTGGTTCGGTTTGGAACTTATTTGCAGTTCTGGTAAAAATTAAGGAGCATTTCTTTAAAAGATCCTGCCAACTATAGCTTTTTCCTTATTAAATACGTTAGAAGTGGTGAGGTGTACTTGCGTCTACTTCTATTCATTACAAAACATCATAAATTTTGTCGAATTTCGCAGCCAAAAGCCTGTAGATATTTGGCAGAATTAAGATTCGAATAAATGTTAACAAGCAGAAAGGCGTGTAGCTTGAGCTGTTTACACTCAACTATCCGTAGAACAAATACCATTTATTTTGTTGTACTTTGATCAATTTACTTTAAGCACATCAATTTTTATCGATGTTATTTGAAATGTCATTCAAAAAAACGCCGCTTTGTCACACTTCAATCGTACTTATACCACACGCACATTAATTTTTATTAATGCAATATCCGGTTGAACAAACACTTCATTTATTCTGCCCATTAGATTGAATGCTAATTTATATTTGACAAGGAACAAAAAATAAATAATTAATCTGAAAGCACTGTAATGTATCCACTTCATATCGCAAACACATAAACACACACAAACTCTCACGCACACACACACGCACACACATGAGAATATTGTAATTGAATTTCACTATCATCACCATACAATATGTTGATATTTGTGGATATTTCTTCATGTTCACAACACATGTGCTAGACATAAGTATTTACACCACTTACACTTCCGAGTGACGCGATATGTGATGGTAACGATGACTATGACGCCGTCTATGATGTTGGTGATGTTAACGATGTTGCCCAGCAATTGATGAGCTCTACGGCAATGATGTTATATTGTCGCTGAACCGTGTCAAATTATAGTTAATGACAAACAACAATGCGACAATGCATATTCAGCAATCGAGAGTGTTGCTGTTACAAGGATATTGAAGTGGCTACGACGTACACGTAGCAGTGTAATAATAATATCGGTGGCATATGCAGGACGTTTTTTGAATATGAAGAACTCAGATCGCACACAGATATACACGTCATGA
Organism: Philornis downsi; assembly: GCA_019455685.1. Classification (NCBI taxonomy): domain Eukaryota; kingdom Metazoa; phylum Arthropoda; class Insecta; order Diptera; family Muscidae; genus Philornis; species Philornis downsi. The sequence continues at coordinate 664,686 of JAHXMU010000798.1, forward strand.
ACTCATTTACTTGCACACTCACTTATTTATTCACTTAAACACGACCGTTAAACAAAATGTTAAAAAACCCGTTGTTGTCTTTGTTATCCTTTGAGGTTAATCGACCGTTTGTTTATTTGTTTTTACATTCACGTAAAATGGACAGCAACCGCAGCATCAATAATAGCAGTACTGCGTAAATTGAAAATGCAATTGAAGTACGTATGTGTGTCACTTGCTGGTTCTGCAATCGCAAATGAGTACGAGTAGGTTTTGATCAACTGGCCCGATAAATTGAAATTAACATTTGAAATGCGCACCGATGCTCACTTGCCTGTATACAGTTGCAATGTTGCACATAAAAGGGGTTTTACACGCGCTAGCAACGTTTCGCCACGATTTGTTTAAATGCCGTTACACATCGCCATGTATTTACGGGCAAAATACAATGAATGCCAGGACGATGCCAGCATTTCCACAGAGAATAAATGAAATTTTATCTCAAGCAAAAGGGAGATACTGATATTTTTTATGACACATTTGCCGAAGGGCATCAGCGACGTGTATATTTTGTTAATATTAAACACAGGAATGTAGATGTTTGCCTTCTGCCATCATATACGATTGCTCTATATGTGACACAATTTCACACACGATTTTCTTTATTTGATGCTTTTGCTCTTTTTATTAACACCTGTATAGAATATACGTATTCCAGCGTACCCGTGTATATTCACGACATTTGCTTTTTTATATTACTATTTTTTACATTTCTTGCTTTTTGTTTTCAATTCCTTATTCACTTTCATTCGGTGAATTCAATTCATTCACCTTATTTCACATGGAGGCTTAGCCCGTTATTTCTTTCTTATTTCCCTCTTATGAATTTTCAATCGTTTCAGGTTTGGTATTAGCGTTTATTTGTGACGCGTACCTTGTGCTGCGGTAAACTAAAGTTGTGTTTACCATGTTGCAGTCATCTTACCGTATTTCTTGGCTAAGCTGCGCAGGATTTTCCTCCGTACGGATAAAAATTTTATCATTGTTTATAAGAGAACTACGGTACTCTCTTTTACTGGATACGAAACATGTGTAACGCTCTTAACTAAAGAGCACATTATAGTGGGTTTTGAAATTGAGTTTAACAAACTGTAGCATAAACAAACGACACATCCTTCTGTTTGCTGAACGTGTTAATGTTTGAAGAATACGAGTACTAAGAATTGATAGCCTTAAATTATCTATCAGATACAACAGGCATAGTATTAGACTTTTGAACCAAAAACAAGAAAGAAAGTTAATCATATGCCGCTGTACAGAGCTAAAAAGGGTTTTCTGAAATAATTCACACGTATAACCTTAGCTAAAACTAGTTATACATTTCCATTGAAAATATTTTCATTATCATGACATTCAAAACCATTAACCGTCATATAAAGCTGTTCTGACCGAAACTGAATGCTGGCCTTTTCAAAAACGCAATTCGAATAACCGAAATGGGATAACGGGTTTAACATTTTATTGTTGATTGTCGAAAATTACAAAAATCCTTTATTAAAGACTTCATGTTAAACAAATTGTAAATTAAAACTTAGGAAAATAATCGAAATTTGACTATGACTCAAGTAGAATAACCAATTCATTAAACGTAGACGATACGTTAATTCTAGTTTGCATAATGTAACATTTAGACGATTAGCAAAAGTTGATATATTGATACTAGTAAATTTTAATTTTATGCAGTTCCTAATACAGTTATCAGTCAGGAATTTCTGACAGTGACACTTTATAGAAATAATATACTTCTGCTCATTTGGACAACCATTTAATGGCTTCAAAAGGTCGTCAGCTGTTAAATCTGAAGTGTTATTTATTTAGTGAAAGGTTTGCAATTTACAAATATGGATCGTTTAGCAACCGAAGAACGCGTAAAAGTAATTAAAATTTACTACAAAGTGGTGACACAAACGTGTGCTTTCAATGGAACAATATTGTCTTCAGCGATGAAGCTCATTTCTCACTCCGTGGTTACATTAACAAGCAAAATTATCGCATATGAGGTTTGGAGAAGCCAGAAGTGATTGCGGAAAAGTCATTGTATCCAGGAAAAGTAGCCGTTTGTTGCTCATCATGGTCTGGAGGTATCAGTGGTTCAAAAATTTTTTTTTGGAAAATTACCTCAAAAGGATCTACCGCTGCAGCAAATTCAGAGGCGGTCATTTAAATGACATTGTATTTCGTACATAATGGCAAGGTTCAAGCATTATAATGAAATAAAAGTTTCATCGAAATCATAGCTTTATATGTGTTTTATTTAACTTTACTTGAAAACGAAAAATTAATAATCCTGTATATTGTCTTCCATCGAAAAGGAACGAAAATTCAAATGAGAACAAAATCATAATGCTTGGCACTCTACCACCAGACCCATTGTTATTTGTTTATATTCAATTGTTAATTCTGTTGATATGATCTTGATATGATCAAAAATCATATAAAAATATCGAATTGTTAAATATGCCATCAAATCTAAAAATAGTAATGCCGGAAGTATATTGATAGAAATGTTAAACTGTCTATAAATTATAGGTTTGTTTTCATTTTGTTCTCTGTCGTTTTTAATGTTTCACCTAAATCAGATCCCAAAAGCTTACTAAGTTATGCGACTTGGGAATCATGGCATATATAAAATATAACAAATAATTTGGTGCTCTTCCCACTTACACTCGATAGACCAGGATTAATATAGTCGTTCAGGTTTCCATAGCTAACCACGAAATATTTCATATCAGTGTTTGATCATTTCATATTTTTAACGCTTGAACCTTTGGAGAGTTTAGGAGAAAATACGCTAACATATGTACAATAACTCTAAAGACATCAAAGAACATTCCGTGCAGTACATTATTTTATTACGAAAACTTTAAAAAAATTATTTAATTTTATTATTTTTTTTTAATTTTGTAGATTCGGTGGGAAGGGATGAAGGAGTGGACTATCTCAATGGATTGCAAAGAAATGATAGCTCCAGAACAGGTCCCCTTAGCAGAGGTATTTGCTCAACTGGTGGACAAGAACTCGCCAACGATCTAATTAATGTAAGTATGACTATTGAATATTACCTTTTTAGCCCTGCAATTGATGAGCACTATGGCAATGATGTTATAATGTCGATGAACCGTGTCAAATTATGGTTAATGACAAACAACAATGCGACAATGCAGACTCAGCAATCGAGGGTATTGCTGTTACAAGGATATTGAAGTGGCTACGACGTACACGTAGCAATGTAACAATAATATCGGTGGCTTTTTTTTTATATTAAGAACACAGATCGCACACAGATATACACATCATGAACTCATTCACTTGCACACTCACTTATCTATTCATTTAAGTACGATGGTTAACAAAATATTGAAAAAGAAACGTTGCTGTTTTTGTTATCCTTTGAGGTTAATCAATCGTTTGTTTATTCCGTGCAGTACATTATTTTATTACGAATAATTTAGAAAAATATTTAATTTTTATTTTATTATTTTTTTCTATTTATTTATTTATTTCCTTTTAATTTTGCAGATTCGATGGCAAGTAATGAATGAGTGAACCAGCTCAACGGATTGCAGACGAAATAATAGTTCCAGAACGAGTCTCCATGGCGGAGGTATTTGCTCAACTGATGGACAAGAACTCGTCAACGATCTAATTCATGTAAGTATGACTTTTAAATATTACCTTTTTCGTCCCCTTCAACAGTGGTTTCTTTCGCTAAAGTAGGATATTTTATCAATTAGAGTTCAATTCATTTGGAACTTAATTTGTTTAATATCACTGAGTAACAAATCATTTGTAATCGACTCTCTTCGAGATTATATCATTTCGAATTCAAAGCTTTTTAAGAGACATTTTAAGTCGCAAAGGCTGAATGTAAATCTTTTCGAAACTTCAAAGTTACTTCGAAAATTTCCATTGTAAATGTTGAAAAGGTACTCCGTTAGTAAGAAAAGGAAATGTGGTTCAATTTTAAATAATTGAATCGAATTTACTTTAGTTAAAGTGAGCTATTTTATTCAATGCATTTTTTAATTTAACAATTGGTCGACATTGCCAACATTCAAATATATTTTGCGTTGCCAACAAAATCTTTCTAGATTGGACACAAGTAATAAATTCGACAAAATTGAACTTGTTGGCATTTACCAAAAGCTTGAATATAATTGTGGATATAGTTTAGTGTACAAATTTTCATCGTCTCGGCCTTGAGTCATTCCACATCAAACCGAACAACAAAATAACACACTTGGCTCCAATTTGTTTAAAAACTAAAGAGTTTTCCAAAAAGAGCGGCCCGCGTTGAAGTGGAATAAAACAAGCCGTGTGTGAAGTATTAACGAAATTCTTTTGTATTTGAAAGGAGCGATGTATATCGAATATAACACCGTTTAAATGGAGAGGCCAAATATTCAATGAGTCCGGCATAATTTGAGCGATAGCCTGGAATATGTTGACTTTGGCGGCATCGTTATATTGCAGTTTATTGGCATATACCCCGCAAATCTAGAAACCGCCGCAAATCTAGAATCGTACGACCATTGTGACCAATTCATGTCATCTCTAAAAGAATCTGTATTTGTTGAAAAATTTGCTCTGAGAATTGGGTAAACTAAAGGCGATTAGTCGGTTAATCGCTTTTTTAGATCTTTGCTTTTTAGCACCTAGATCGACGTTATACAACTTTTTGCTGGTTGCCAAAAGTTTGCATGTCATTTTCAAGACATTTTATGTGGCAATTTCCAAAAATTTTTTCTGAAATTTTGAACTAACTTGCCGTAGTAAGATTTTCGCTCCAAAAATTTCAGAAAACTGCTGATTTCGCGCTATCTGTATGGTAATATTTTGGGAGTGCGAAGAGGATACTAAAAGTTATGTATGAGGAAACATTAAATAAAATGTAATTAGGTTTGTCAAATGGCCATGGCCATTGTAATACCACGACATGGAATAGTGCAAATTAAAAAAATGGTCTTTATCTTCAATCTTCATTTTTTTGGAATCTTGATTTAAGTTCAAAAGAGATATCTCAAACAATTTTTAGAAATGTTACTATTTCTACTTCCAAAGATGCATATGTACTAACATTTTGAGAAAGTTTTTCTCCCATTGCATCCCGAAAAAGTAACCGATTGTTGCTCATTATGGTCTGCAGGTATCATCGTACCGAATTTTGTTTTGAAAATTACCTCAAAAGGATCCACTGTTGCAACCAATCCAGAGGCTGTTATTTAAATGACACTGTATTTCCAAACATTGTAATCAAATCAAAGTATCATCTAGCTTTATGTTTAATTCAACTTCACTTGAAAACGAAAAATGGATAACCCTATATAACCCTATATTGTATGCCGCAAAAGCACGGAGCCTTGCGAAAGTATAGTTTCGTTTTGGGTTTGATATTGTAAACTTATTTAAAGTACATTAGAAATTTGTTTTCGATTCGTGTTCGAAACAGCAACTGACTTCATATATTGATCCGTTTTATACCTGAAATGAAATTAGAAACTTAAATTGATTCTGTTTCTCTATTGAAACATAATTGAACAGATTTTTTGATTCCAGAACCTCAAAAGAAATTATAGTTCTATGCAATTTCATTTCTTAATCTTAATTAGAACTGAAACCAAATGTAGCGTTGTTTCTTGACAGTGAAAGAGGTCTGGTGTCAAACTGCAAAGGTTGAAAATGCTTCAAACAATTTATTTTCTGAATTTACGATGACACAGGCTCTCAGTAATTTTCACATATAATCCAAAATGTTATCTGATTTTTTTTAATTGAAAATTTTTCAACGAAATACAAAAACCAAATGTTTCAAATTTCATTTCAGGCGTAAGAATCAAAATCTGAATTGTTTATAATATCGTTTCGGATGTGTAAAACAGAAATGAAATTCAATATCATTTTGATTCGGTCGTCGAAATCAGAATAAACACTATGGGTCTTATTCATAACAATTTATTGAATACTTGAAGAACGTTTTTGCTATGAAAATTCGATTAATAAAACCTCAATAAATAATTATCAATACGTCCCTTGTAAACCTTTATTTAGATTCTTGAAACTAAAACAAATCAAAAATATATTTGACGGTTTATAAAAGTTTAAATTATATTTAAATAAATCTTCGGAAATTAGCGTCAACCGAAAAATTGCTGGCTGGCAAAAACATGTTGTAAGGCTGTGTTCTAAACGAACCTCACATAAGACTTTCGGAGTACTTGAAAATTCATCTTTTATCGCAACGTCGTAATGGACTTCTAATTTTTTGCGTATTATATTTAAGAATAAACGTATCACAAACTCAAGTTTGCAGACATGTATATGCTGATCATATGTCTTTTACGAACAACAACGCAATTAATTTACAAAAATCTGTAGCGATAAATCAGATATATTGGAAATTATAATAAAAGGTGACTATTGCCGTAGCAATCGTCTCCAATTATTCAGAGCTTGCCAATACTCTACTTTTAAACATCTGTTGAAAGCTGAAAATATTATCAAATATTATGAAAAAAATATTAAAATATTATTTTGTCTTTCGTAGTAAAACCCATTTCCAATTTTCTATAGTTTGCCGGAATCAATCTGTAATTTACTCAAGATAACATTTAGCAACAGTGAAGTGTATTCATTTTTTTCTAGACAATTAAACCAAAAACCGGTTAGTTGGAAAAGAGCAGTATCATAGTATAAAAATCGATCTTTCGGTAACCTTAAATACGACCCTTTTTATTTGGAAATGATGTATTTTTACTATCAAGTTGTTAAATTCGATTTTTTTTTTTTTTGTAATTCCATTTTTTTCTACAAATCGTGAATCACCTTAAGACAACTTAAATTCAATTCGGTGGAAACAACAGCAAGATGTCATATATTAAGTTCGATTTGTTCAGTAGAGTCATTGCGCGGAGTTCACTTACCGAATAGTTACTTCTAGGTGGAGCAGATGTGAATTTTAACTGCTACTGGTAAGCCAAATTTCTTTAGTGTGCGGTCACGGAGAAAGTGCTCCATCAATTCTTTTCATATATTTTTTTTTGCTGGCTTATACCCCTCACAATATGTTATTTGAATCCCATGTCAGCCACAAAGGAACATTTTTCTTTCCAAAATTCTCTAGAAACTGATATTTTAATCTCTGGAAGGGAGCCAAAAGTAGCTGAAAAGTCATTGAAAAATAGTTTTTTTTTTTTTGAATTTTGAATTAGGTCCCGCCTCCAAAACAAAAAGTGTTTTCGATACACTATTGTTAACAAAAGATATTGAAAACGTTTTATTGTTTAATTAGTGAAATATCACCCACACATTTATTCGCAGAAAAGAAAAGTCTGAAACTGTACATATCCTTTAGTAGGTATGTTAATAAAGGGTGTCCCAACAAGAACGCAAGATTTAAGTGACTGATGCAGCAATTGAATTGTTTCTCTGGCTGTATGACATGTGGCGCCGTCCTATTGAAACTACATGCCCTCCACATTCATTTCTTCAATTCTAGGCACGAAAAACCTGGTTATCATTTCACGATACCGGACACCATTGACTGTTTGCGTTTGACATGCCTCATTTTCATAAAAAAGGTCCAATGATTCCCCCAACCCAAAATCCACACCATACAGTGACACTTTGAGGATGCATTTGGTTCTCGTGAATCACTCAATGATTTTCTTCACCCCAAATGCGACAATTCTGCTTGTTGGCGAAGCCATCAAGATGGAAATGGGCCTCGTCACTGAAGATGATTTTATAGGCAAAATCAGCATTTTCATGTTGTCTCTCCAATACCCAATTAACGAACTCCCTTCGCTGTCCATGGTCAGCTGGCTTCAGTTCCTGAGTTAGTTGAACTTTGTATGCATGAAGATGCAAATCTTCCGTCAAAATTCGCTGCATAGTGGATTTGGAGACACCAATTTGCTGAGCTCGGTGTCGATTTGAGGTGGGTGGAGTTTGAGCGACATCGTCACGTACAGCTGCGACATTTTCGGTCGATCGACCTGGTCGAAGACGAATTTTTGGCAAATTTATCCTAAACTCTTTTTACGGTTGACTCTTTTGAAGCATTATTGTGACCCCAAATTGATCGCAATTTGCGAACTGTAGCCGCAAACTTTCACCATTTTGGTAAAACAATTTCACAATCAGAATGCGTTGTTCATTCGTGTAGCGCTTCATTTTTACTAACCTTGTACCTTCTACCAGCAAACAATAACAATTGTTCAAATGTCAAACAATGACACTTCGAATGGCGCCAAATTTAAATCTCGTTGCGACAGCCTTTAGAATGTCAGTTACCTCGCTATTACATTGGATCAATGTAGATCTAACAAAATTGCCAAAAATATATTCGCCAGCTCCCCAATCACAAATGTTAGGTCCTATAGCTGGTATTAGATTGTTGAATATTAAAATATGTATACCCCTCAACCCGTTCACAACTTTTTACGCTTACCTGTTATCGCTGTCACAATTGAGTGTAAAATATAAAAATATGGAAACTTTCCAAAACCGCAATTTTTACTTAATAAAACTCCTTAGCCACTACCAACAGATATAATTTGCTACACAATATATACGCTTTAGCGGCTCTCCCGTTTGGGCAACAGCACTTTGGCAATGTGAACCCTTTTCACGTATATTGTTGTACTACAACATAATTTAGATAAAATCTAAGCAATGTTTGTTATTATTATTATTTTATATTATGCTGTGATGAAACTCAAACGTTTCACACCTAAAAACACTTAAAGATTTTTGATCGTCCGACATGCAATCGCCAACATAAATGTACTTAAACATTTTCTTTGGTGAAGCGTTTCAATGGTGTTGGTTAAGAGCTTATAAGTTTGGAGAACAATTTGTATATAATGAAACAATAAAAATTAAGGAACTGAAAGGAGCAAAAAAAAAAAACTTTACAGCATTAAGGAGAAAAAGTATGCGTGCTTGCATTATGTGTGGTGTGACAAGTAGTAATATTTGTAGAAGTTAGCGAATTGCTTTGGTTTAAGTGCTTCTTTTACTCTAGTTGAATGGTAATCTCTCACTATACTTACATGTTCGTGGTCCTTTATCCATTGTGGTATATGTGGGACAAAGGATTATACGTAACTTCAAGAGAAAAATGTTTCGAAAGCATAAAAATGTCCGGAGTTGTCCATGTAGACATTCAGCTAAATACATATTATTTTTCATGTTCTATTACTGCTGAATTTATATTCGTTTATTTTACAGAATTCAAAATAAAGGGTGTCCCAACAAGAACGCAAGATTTAAATTTTAAATAAAACAGATATTTAAAAAAAAAAATCGTGAAACTTTATTATATCATAAAGTAGACAGAATGAGGTTGGCTTCAGTTTCTGAGTCAATTGAATTTTGTATGCATGAAGATGCAAATCTTTCGTCAAAATTCGCTGCATAGTGGTTTTGGAGACACCAATTTGCTGAGCTCAGTGTCGAATTGGGGTGGATGGAGTTTGGGCGACATCATCACGTACAGCTGCGACATTTTCGGTAGATCGACCTGGTCGAAGGCGCGTTGTTGTCTTTACATCATTAACAGACCCAGTTTTGGCAAATTTATCCATTAATCTCTTTACAGTTTACTCTTTTGGAGCATTATTGTGACCCCAAATTAATCGCAATTTGCGAACTGTAGCCGCAAACTTTCACCATTTTGGTAAAACAATTTCTCAATGAGAATGCGTTGTTCATTCGTGTAGTGCTCCATTTTTACTAACCTCGTACCTTCTACCAGCAAACAATAACAATTGTTCAAATGTCAAACAATGACACTTCAAATGGCGCCAAATTTAAATCTTGCGTTCTTGTTGGGACACTCTCTATAAATTCAATAACGTTCACATTCCCTTACTTAGATGGTTACTAACATTACAACTTTTGTCGCCATGTTCTACACAGCCGTTTGGGGTTGAATGGTTCATTTCGTAATAGTTGTATTTTAGTGCACCCATTCCCACATCAAAATTATGGGAAAATTTTTCATAAATTTGAAACGTAATTTAAAGGGTTACCAATCTGTATTAAAATAAATGTTGTAAGTTGTTTACTTCTTCCTTTGGTCGTACATGGGGAATTGATTCTGACAGAATTGATTGTGGAAAGGTCATTGCATCCTGAAAAATTGGCTGTTTGGTGCACATTATGGTCTGGACCATAATTATAAAGAAATCAAAATGTCATTGAAATCATAGCTTTATGTATGTTTTATTTAACTTTACTTAAAAACGAAAAATGGATAGCCCTATATAACTCTATATTATAAGCTGTAATTGGTGGGAGCTTTAGTTTTGTTTCGGGCTTGATATTGTAAACTTATTTAAAGTGAATTAGAAATTTGTTTTCGTGTCATATTCAAAATAGCAACTCAATAAATGCTCGTTTTCAAACCTGAAACGAAATTATAAACTTTTGATTCAATTTTTCCATCGAACCATAATGAAACAGATATTTTGATTCTAGAACCTGAAAGAAAATTATAGTTCTATACAGTTTCATTTCTTAATCTGAATTAGAACTGAAACCAAACGTAGTGTCGCTTCTAGGCAGACAAAAGCGGTCTGGCGTCATGTTCGAAATAGCAACTCTATAAATGATCCTTTTTATACCTGAAACGAAATTAGAAACTTACATTGATTCAGTTTCTCTATCGAAATTTAATGCAACAGATATTTTGTTTCTAGAACCTGAAAGGAAATTATAGTTCTATGCAGTTTCATTTCTTAATCTAAATTAGAACTAAAATCAAATGTATCGTTGTTTCTATGCAGACAAAAAGATCTGGCGTCAAACTGTGAAAGGTAAAACTACTTCAAACTATTTATTTTCTGAATTTACGATGCCAGGTTCTCGAAACTCAGATTGAGTTTCGCAGAATCAGTTAAATTTCACTTTTATTTTTAGAGCTAAGTTTAATATAAGCTAAATTTGACGGATTTTGGTGCAATTGAATGACAAATATCAATTATCGGGAGTATATTGGCTATATAAGTCATTTGTACAGCAGGTACCAGAAGAAGCATAGATAGATAATCAGTCGATGCTCAGTAACGCTTTACAGCGATACAGTAGACAAAAAAATTACATTACTGCGGCCTATGATTTGAAAGTTGCATTGAAGTTCAGGAATTTGAATAATTTGCATGGGGTGGGTCGATATGACCAGTTCACAATCCTCGTCTATATTCTGACAAAATTGCAGATGAAGTTTCGAATATCGCAGGTTCGAATATTGCAAACATTTCAAAGATGGGTAAAAACTTAATTTACTGCAATCTACGATTTAGAAGTTAGAAAGAAGAAATATAATTTCAGAAAATTAACGATATGTGGAGGAGGTACAAGAAGGGACGAATGGATAACCATTCAATGTTCGTCTACCATTTGACAAAATGTTGTGCTGTGCCAAGTTTCAAGAAAATTAATTAATATTAATGGAAAAAAATAACAAAGATCAATAGAAAGGTTAATAGAAAATTAATTAACATTTGTGGTAGTTACCAGCTGGATAAAGGGGCAGCCATATCAAATTATATAATATATAGCTGCATTTCTTTCGATAAAGATGTAATTATAGAACTTTTATTTTATCGGTAATAACGAATTGTGCTTCAGCATACGATTTGTTGACATGAAATTGGTATAAGCTTCAAATCCTGTAAACGGCATGATAAAGTTTAAACAATAAATAAGC